>QLPD01004812.1:0-12420 GCA_003314085.1 Hymenopellis raphanipes
TACCGCACAAGTCCACTTGCGCCACTGATGCGCGCCCTAGCGACCACCTATGCCGCGGTATCAGCCCAACTCCAAATTGATATGAACGGTCCTTCCCTCTTCCCTCAGTCGCTATCCTACCTTCACCTCCCAACACCAGGCGCCCCGGACGCTGACGAAGTTCGCGATCCTGTTATAGCAGATACATACCAAAAGGCCATCTTCCACCTCCGGCGGACGTGGGTGGCGTCCTTGCACCCCGAGTTTCGGTGCTACGCCGCCTTCATCTTTCTGATTTTTGCGCCCGACCTGTTTTTCACTTTGTTGTGGGAACAGCGCCCGCGGGCCCTGATTATTGCCGGGCACTATTGCGCGATTATACGGCGCATGAAGGGGCAGTGGTGGACCAAGAGGGACTGGAGCGGGCAGCTGGACAGGATTATGGCGGCGGTGGGGGACCAGTGGCGGGCGTGGTTTGATTGGGTGCCCGAAGTCGACGAAGTGCGGACCTTTGAAACGTACCAGGATAACAGTGCTCTTTTTACATGGATCCCCAGTTGAATTGCACTACATACATATCACATTGCCCGTTCGTCTTTCGCCGACACAATGGCGGTCTGGGCGGGTAAATCTTTATTTATAACGTAGACTAGCTTCGTCCGCCGGCTACTCGTCCTTAGTCACCTGTATGACGGCGGAGGCGTGTATCATCTCAATTGTATTACTATCCGAGGTATCAAATTTGCTGTGTACGTTGTTTCCTTTCTCTTCCTGCGCTGGGTGCTTCGAAATCTGTCCAAGTGACATGGCGCCCATAAGACAGCATCATAAATCCCGAACAGGATGCAGAACCTGTCGCCAACGCAAAGTCAAGGTGTGCCGCGTCGACTCGTAACCCGTTCCATTCTAAGTGGCGTCAAGTAGTGCGATGAAACATCTCCAGTCTGCAACAATTGCTCAAGAAGAGAAGTAGAATGCGTGTGGAATGACAAGGGGATCCCGCCCAAGCCGCCCAATGTGGAACCCCCTAAATATCTCCCTGTCGTTGTGGCCTCGTCGTCTTCCGCGGACTTCATGGCACTAGAGCTCATGCACCACTTTACGCACTTCACTTGTCTTACCCTCCAACAACATCCCGACGCGGTAGAGATATGGAGAACAGTGGCGCCTAGCCTCACGTTCTCCGCGAGCGCCTCGTTCCTCCTCCACGCCATGCTCGCCGTGTCCGGCCTCCACCTGCATTTTCTTCATACCTCGCACGATACCGCCAACAAATACGCGTACGCGGCTGCTAGCTATCGCGCCCAGGCCATGAAAGAATTACCTTCCGCGTCCAGTCTCCCTCCGGACTCAGCGGACTACACCCTCTTCCTTACCCACGCCCTGTTCGCCATATACGGGCTCGCAACCTCGTCCTGCCTCTTTGAGCCAAACGACTGGCTTGGTCTCATGCGAACCCACCCAAGCATGGTGAACGCCAAATTCAACGCGTATTGGACGGGGCCCTTGGGACCCATAATACGCACTTCGCACGCCGTGCATAGAGCTATTTCCGCTCTCATGGACATCGAAGAAGAGGGACCGGTGAGGTTCCCTCGGTCGTTGGCTACCATCCATCTACCAACTGTTGGCGCGCCGGATGTGGAAGAGCTCCACGAGCCCCACATCTCCGACGCGTATCAAAAGGCTGTCATCTTTCTCAGACGGGCGTGGTTGGCGTCTTTAGACCAGGAATCGACGACATATGCCAGCTCCATATGGCTGGTGTTTGCGCCACAGCTGTACTTGGATCTCCTGTATGAGCGTCGGCCGCGTGCTCTTGTTATTGCAGGACACTGGTGTGCGATCATGCGTCGTATGAGAGGGCCTTGGTGGATACAAAGGCGGTGGACTGCAGAGTTGGACAGTATTGTGGCGACCGTGGGCAGTGAGTGGCGGAGATGGTGTGATTGGATTCCAGATGCGGACGACGGACATATGATACATGAAGTTGAATCGGACTCTGACCTGTTTTCGTGGCTAACACACCCAACAATCTAGAAGTTGGACTTGGTGTTGAAGAGGGTACTGAATTGAGACTGTCTCTCGTTCCCTCGTTCTTTTTATGTTCTACGGTTGTTTGTGAGCTTTCAACCTCAGTGTTGCCTGATTTCCGCCCGCTGTAGGCCCTGCCTTCCTTAGGGAATGCCATCCACCTTGGTTTAGTCAATATCATCGCCTTCATGCCTATCATCGCGCTTGCGTAACTGCGTTTGCCCACTTATTACCGCCCCTAGGCATCGCACCTAATCATCCACCTACCTGTGTTCGTGAGCCCCTTCTTCTGCAGCAATGTCGGATGCGCCACGCTCACCTGTAGACACACTGCGCTTCAATGATCTCGATTCTGGTCATTAACATTTACAGATCGCGCCGCGCTCTTGGCTGAGGTCTTTGATATTCTTGTGGGATACGGTTCCGACCGTTGCACGCTGGTTTTTACATATCATGCGCCATTGGAACGTATTGTCCTTATTGCCATGTCAAGTAGCGTCTGCGACGATGAGACTACTGGAGACATCGACGGCCAGATCTAGCCGTCGATGTTCGTATCATTGGCCATCAGGGGGTTATCGGCCGGTAAATCCGTCGAAACAACTGGTCTTTGCCAAGCAGACCCTTGGACCCTTTTCAAACATACCCCAACAATCGGACCGGTCAGTCCAGACCCGGTTCAGAGGCACCCTGAAGATCGAGCGCGGCTTACGCGACCTCATCGCGACTGGCGCGACACACTGCTGTATGCCTTGAATGTATAATTTATACCCTCTGTATAGTATATGGTCGCGTAGAAATAGAAGTTGCAGTACCTGCTCGCTTTCGAGACCCTTTCTTCCCCTGTTTTTCCTTCTCCTTCAGCTCCTCAGCCAACTCCATGATAAAATCACTATCCGGGACACCGTGTCTGTCTCGCCATGCCGTTGTTAGTGATGGAGTCACCTTCAACTGCTGCTCTTCCTCCTTCGAGATATGAATATCTAACCACATATGATCCGGCAGTTCCGGCGCGTCATCTTCTAAGAATCGATGTTCGCTAACCAAATGTGAAAGTGCATTGTATTTCCAGATCGTTGAAGGACGAGGCCCGCATAGAGTGCAATGAATCGGAACATTAGTTGATGGGGATGATTTCGAGAAGCGACACGCAGCAGCGTACTGCATGTTCGCGTAATGGTACGAACAGTTGGAGATAGTCGAGTATGATTTGCCTTTCCGGGTGAGAATAGTACGGCAGCCACTCAAGCCGCACCATCCACATGGATTGTCGAGAAGCTATGATGATAGGTAAGCTTGAGCCAGAGTTTAAACAATGTTCTCGCGCACCTTCTGTCGGATCGGTTCGACATCTACATCATACTGACCGCGCAGGAACAGAATAAGGTGCTTTGCGACGTGATTTCGCATAGACGACAGCTTATATGTCTTGCCACATATTTTGCATGGAACCGATGCTTTTGGATCGAGTTGTGAGGGCTTCGGAAGCAACAGTGTACTTTCAACGACAAAGTATTGCTTGCCTAAAAGCCCGAGTCAGAAAACAGGCATGAATACTACAAATACACGTACCATGTGCCTCCTTATAGGGTAACTGATGCTGTGACTTTTGAATGCGCGGTAGTGAGGCAACACGTTCCCAGAACTCCTCTGCATCAGGATCCAGAAGATCCCAGGCATAATCGAGGGTAACCTGTAGTTCTTGGTGTTCAAATGTCCGTGTATACGATAGCTTACCATCTTCCAACTCCTCTTCATAGGTATCGTGCACTATGAAATGGAGTCGCGAGAGGGGAACGCGCACGAGATAGTTCTTGGGTGCCTTGATATCTGCTGACCCGTCCAGACTGATATACCCCTTCTGCCATGCCCAGCAGTCAACGCCGGCATCATCAGAGTCATCGGCGTACCATGGATCTAGTGTCACGATCTGGCAGACCGCAGTTACATCCAATGAGGACATCTCGTCTAGATCCAAGCCATAGACCTGTTTCTTGTCACCGGGGCGCTCGAAATACTGTACTTGCAAGACTCCCAAGCAGATCTGATCATCGGAAAAGACAAGGGTTCCTGCAAAGTCACCGGAGTGTACGCCATTATCATCCTCAGCGCCAGACTTCTTTGACCGACTTGGTACCTCAAATTTCCGCCCATGAACTCGCATGGCATCCTTCTGTGTGATGCTGGCAGCTCGGAGTGTCCTGATAGTCGCTTTACGCGCAGTCTCTGACCGCAATAAGGATGGTATGATAGAGTCCTTTCGGTACTCCTTACCATCAATCGAAACAGTAAGGGAATGACTGTAGTTCTTCTCCGCCTGCTCTACTTGGTCGAGATAGTCCTCAAGTCCATTGAGGTGACAACCTGGATCCTCGCGCTCCAGCGGTGCCTCGCCCGTCATTGACTCTGGCTCTGGGTTTAAGTTCCCGAAACCTGAACCCGATCGAGCATCTTCAAGATGTTTGTCGACTGAAGTCGCGTCAACGGCGCTTGTAGGCAATTGACTCGGTGCTGTTTGTGGTTCTGCAAGGGTAGAAGTGACAGTGGTTGGAAGTGATGTAGCCAAGGACCCAGTCATGAACTGAGAGCCGTCTGGTAAGATGTCGGTTGAAGAGACCCCGGCAAGATTAGAAGTCGAGGATCTATCAATGGGAGCTACCGACTCTGCCTCGTCAGCTGCATCCCGATGTCCAATCTCTGATCGCTCGTCATCTGGAGACCACCGCGAGCCAACATACGACTTTCCATCAGGACGCATCATGTCGCATCGCGGAAGCGCAAAATCACTGTCAAAGTCGTACTCTGCTCCAAGGTACTTCTTGAGCAAGACATTTGCCCGTTGTTTGGATTGTTTCCATATAACGGGGAGATCAACATCACCAACACGCTTGTTGTCGCGTTGAACAGACGCGGGGTTGATATGATCAATTCCCTCCGCATCTTTGAGATCGCGACGGCGGTGACCTCGATCAAGATCTGGATTGCGTAGAAACACTGCAACAAGCTGCGCTGCGATACTCAGCTTTTGGATGAGCTGGAGTAGATCAAAATTGCGGCTGTGATCTTGTGTCCGAACGTTAGAGAACAATCCCTCTAGACGATCGGTGCCCTCTAGAATAATCAAGTACAGCATCTCGGGATCAACTTCCTGCAGACGCGCGACAGTGAAGATGATATTCTTGAGGACAGCATGAGAGTCGGCGTACAGTGCACCGGTTAAGAAAGCTAGATGATGCTTCTTGTACATTGCATATGTAAGATGCGCGTACACCGCGAGCGATGCGATCTGTTCGGAGAGACTGGCCCGAACGTTAATGAAAGGATCGAGGAAGAAATTCAGCGTCTCGCCCAGAAACGAGATCATCTGAAGGCGATCGTTATCGGTAGAAATAGGTGAGCTCGACGTGTCCTTTAGAGTCGCAAGCTTCTGGAGAAGCTTTACAGCTTTGGGTACGTTCTGTTTATCTGCAGGATCCATGAGATCCGCCGCCTCCTCAGTCTCAATGCCAGGTAGCTCCGAAAGATCACGAACAATCTCCACAGGGCTTATCGTAGTCGTATCTACCTGGATTCCACTGGATCCACGGAGCATGGTAGCGAAACCTAATGTAAGTTTAGTTTAAATAATCGCAATAGCAGTCAAACCAAACGACATACGTTTAAAGATATGCTTAGGATCACACGTCGCGAGTAATCCGAACGATCCTGTTTGCAGATTAAGGCCCTTCAGTTGTGCAAGTGTCCGACCGAATCCCTTCGTAGTATCAATATCGTCTTTCATCGCAATCTCAAATCGAGCAGAGCGAAATGTTGACTCTCCATCACTCGCGATCGTCATAATAGGGCCATGAAGTGCTTCTCCACATGGATGCTCTCTCCACACATCTCGAAATAGTTCAAGCCATCGAGTAATCTCCGGTCCAGTCTCTGCCTTACACGATGCGGAAACAAGTACCGGAACTGGAATATAGTTCTCCGGATCTGCGATAGGTGCGACTGCAAGAACGGTTGCATCCTTGCCAACATGACAGCGCCCGCCTTTGAGTGCTTCATCAATAGCCTTGATGGCCTCATAATCGCGAACAACTGGGTCGATCTCATCACCATGCTCCCGACAAGGACCCATAACAACGTCGCGCTCTGCCTCATAGCGACACACTTCCTCAATCGCCACGCCATCCATCATTGCACACATACCACCGCGTTTAATCGACTCGGAGCTGGGAGGATGCCGTACTCGAGCATTGAATAAATTGCTCAGATTCTGCTCCATCTCTTTTCGCTTTGGTTGGCCGATGCAGGCGAGCAGTTCGGGAACATGATCATTTCGAGAAAGAGTAGTGACAGATGGTAACCCGAAGGATTTTTGCAGAGCATACAGTAATCGCGGACCGCCAAGAGCTTTCGCGATGAATGCTATATCGTAGTCACGTTGTGAAAAGTGACCAAGTGGAGAGTACATTCCCTGTACACATGCCTCTAAACGCGCCAGAAGAACCTTGGCACTAGCACCGTTCCGAAGCGCGACGGCTAGCAAGCGTCGAAGAGCGGGAACGTCGTATTCAGATAGGAAGGTCAGGATCCGCTGATTGAACTGTAATTTGCGCTTCGAGCGGTCCAGTTTATGCTGCAGATTCTGATTCTGGAGTAAACAGTCAATTACCTGACTGTTAGACATTGTAAGCACATACCTTTGCGCGGAGAGAGCGATTCTGACGTCGAACAGTGCGGAGAATACTCAGCACTTGGGTATGATTGAGATATGACCACGGTGTATGTGCCGACTCAGCGTCGCCTTGAGCACGCTCGACGAGACTCCGAAAACGTGTTGAATTCGGGATCGCCGAACATGATAAACATATGCCTGCCTGACGCTCAGTATTCGTCGCGAGCCCATGGAGACATTTGTGTGAGACTAAACGTAAATAATGTTTGCCCTCATGAATGGCGGATCCAATGACATCCCACGGCATCTCATGCTTATCGTGGAGCGCAAAGAAGTACGTCTTCCAAACAGGCCCGGGAGTCCATTCAGCAAGGACGCCTTGACAATCAGAGTCTCCGGTAAACGGATCTGACTCGTCGCGCTGTGGATCGGAGTACTCCTCAGCCTCGTCAATGGCTTCCATCGCAGAGAGTGACAGATGTGCCACTGATGAGTGTAACGACGAGACATCATCAAACTCATCGCGGTCGTGCATGACAGACTGGGGTGGCGATGATGGTGGAAGATTGGCATATATATGTGCATGAATAGACGGACGTGCGGGTGTACTCTCTGAACGTAGTCTCGAAGCTGTAGGTAACACTCGCGGAGGACTATGCGGTGTCGGGGGTGATAATGATTGAGCTGCCGGTGTACGGACTTGGTGAGTTGAAGGAGGTGGAGGAGGTGGTGGTGGTGGTGGTGGTGGAGGAGGAGGAGGTGGGGGTGGTGGGGGCATTCCAGAAGTCTATATACATTGTTCAGATCGACGTCTCTTGTGAGAGAGTGAACGTACCTGGAGGCGTTGCTTTTTCTTTATCTCACTTAAACAACCTGCCCCACCGCGATGTTGGCGGAAAGAGTTGACATTTCCGTTCTTTGTCGTTCCTTTGGGCTCACCGCATAAGTCGCATATGAGATAGTACGGCCGCTTGGTATCGTCCGGGTCGAAGCGCACGGCATAAGGAATGGTAGTAATTAGATTTCCATCACGATAGATGGCAAGAGAAGTGGAACAGATGTATTCATGAGTGGATGTGCCAGTCATCGTGAACGCGAGACAGTAAACGTTTAACGAGCGTGTAATAGATGTAAGAGATAAGGCAGACGGACTCCGGTTCCATCATGATCCAGGTTCCGTCACCGAAAGCGCGTGCAGCACCCTGACCTAAATGGGGCAGCTCGCGCGCGCTGACACATCAGACCCCCCTCGACCAGTGGATATCACGGATTCTTCGGGGGGTAACCTCCTGTTGGCCATTAATTATTACATCCGTACCATAAGTAGACAGTTCCTGAGAGGACCTAGGCTTATAAGATAAACATATCAAATTTGTGTACGTTGTTTCCTTTCTCCCGCCTTTCTCTTCCTGCACTGAATGCTCTGAAATCAGCCTCGTAGGGACATGGCGCCAATGAGACAGCATAATAAATCCCGGACTGGATGTAGAACTTGTCGTCAGCGAAAGGTCAAGGTGTGCCGCGTCGACTCGACATCCATTCCATTCTAAGCGACGTCAAGTAGTGCGATGAAACGTCTCCAGTCTGCAACAATTGTTCACGAAGAGAAATAGAATGTCTGTGGAACGACAAGGGCGCCCCGCCCACACCGGCATCCAACGTGGGACCAGCTGAATACCTCCCCGTCGTCGTGCCGTCGTCATCCTCCGTGGACCTTACGACACTAGAGCTCATGCACCACTTTACGCATTACACCTGTCTTACCCTCCATCAACATCCAGACTCGGTGGAGATGTGGCGATCAGTCGCGCCCAGCCTCACGTTCTCCGCGAACGCCTCGTTCCTCCTACACGCCATGCTCGCCGTCTCCGGTCTGCACCTCCACGCTCTTCATACCCCGTATGATTCCGCGAGTAAATACGCGTACGCGGCAGCCAGCCACCTCACCCAGGCGATGAAGGAATTACCTTGTGCCTCCAATCTCCCACCGGGCTCGGCAGACTTTACACTCTTCCTCACCCATGCCCTGTTCGGCGTATACGGGCTCGCAACATCGTCCTGCCTCTTCGAGCCTAATGAGTGGCTCCATCTCATACGAACCCAGCCAAGCATGGTGTTGGCCAAATCTAACGCGTATTCGACGGGTCCCTTGGGACCCATGATACGTAGTGCGGGCTCTGTACATAGAGCCATCTCCGGTATCATGGACGACGAGGAAGAGGGACCGGTGACGTTCCCCGCGTCGTTGGCTACCATCCATTTACCAACTGTCGGCGCGCCGGATGTGGAAGAGCTCCATGACCCCCATATCTCCGACGCGTACCAAGAGGCTGTCATCTTTCTCAAACGAGCGTGGTTGGCGTCTTTAAATCCGGGATCGCAGACTTATGCCACCTCCATCTGGCTGGTGTTCGCGCCACAGTTGTACTTGGATCTCTTGTACGAGCGTCGGCCGCGCGCGCTTGTGATCGCCGGACATTGGTGTGCAATTATGCGTCGTATGAGAGGCCTTTGGTGGATACAAAGACGGTGGTCTGCTGAGTTGGACAGCATTGCGGCGACCGTAGGCAGCGAGTGGCGGAGATGGTGTGATTGGGTTCCAGATGTAGATGATGGACATATGATACAAGAAGTTGAATCGGACTCTGACCTATTTTCCTGGCTAACACACCAAACAATTTAAAAGTTATTCGACACCTGCGCCTTCTCTCTCGTTCCCTCGTTATTAGCTGGAGTCTCAGAGGCAAGACGTTGATCAATTCTTCACGGGGCGATTTCTAAACAGGGACCCACTACTACTACACGCTTATCAAGCTACAAATTTTGTTCTTACATCGATTGTCCAAATTATCACGCGACCTTGGCTATCACTTCTGTCAATGTCATTGTGGTCCGACCTAACCTCTAAAAGACGACTTCACACCAACTTTGCCAACCCTTCCCTACTCAAAGCAAAGAACTCCCCGACCCGCAAGACGCGGCAAAGTGCGCCGTATCGCGGCTACAAGCTCAGGCTGCGCGTACTCGGTGATAATCGGCCACCCCTCCTCAAAGTGAATACGCAGGCCCCAAAACGCCGGATGGGACAGGACCTCGTCAAGTGTCGCCCACTCCGCCTCGCTGTCGCTAAACCTGAACGTGAGTTCAGTGAAATGGACTGTAGTGCCCGAATCGGCCAGGTGCCGGAACATCGAGGAGAGCCAGTTGACGTAGGGCCGTGCTTCGAAACCGGATTCAGAGATAGATAGCTTGAAATGCTTGAAGTGAAGCCCGTCGAAGAGGCCTTCGGATTGCGGCAGCTTGTTTAGGATGCCTAAAACGATTTCGTTAGGACGTGCTTTTAAGAGTCAGACAAAAGACAAAATAGACGAACGGGGGCTCAAGTCCAAGCTGAACGACTCCAATTCGAGACCTGCAGGTTGTAGAATATCCCGGAACAGTAGCCCTACGTCGCGAGACCGGTTGACGACAACCGCGCAGTGTTTGAGGTTGGGAAACATCGCCGCGTGCTGGCTGAGCCAGAAGCTGAGAGCAGGCTGAAGTTGTCGGACATCTGCCAAATTGAAATGAAGGAATTCAATGGCAGGAAGGTGTACGACGTGAAATGTTGAACTGCGTTCGGAGTCTGGTTGGAGCGGATCGCTCATATCTTCGGGATCTATGTCCAATAAGACGTGTTTAATGCTGGTACCTTCCAGAGATGTGAACATTTGTTGGAAATCGGTTGCATCGAGAAGATTGCTCGCGCAGAGCTGTGTAAGTGATTGGGATGTCTTCAGGAAAGTCAGGAGTGCATTGATGAATTGTTGGTCGTGGGTACACCAGAAGCGGGATCTGTCGAGCAAGACGTGGAGATCGGTTATACGGGGGAGGAGAGGGAATAAGGCGACGAGGCAGGTCAGATAGTCGCCGTGTTTCCAGGCGTCGGTGGGTGTCTGCTTCATTAGGACGCTTTGGATGAGGTTTTGGAGGTGGGGATAGCGGAGGAGGTGGCGGTAGAGGGAGCTTGCCCGATTAGAGTCGAGTAAGATGATGCTGTGGAAGATGCGGCGCTGGCAGGGAGTGACCCAGCTCCGAGATATGAGCGTGCAGCTTGGAACAGATTTAAAGTCAAGGTTTTTTACGACTCCACGAGCTCTGGGAGTAAAAGTGGATTTTGCATTATAGACGTAGCCCTTTAAGATGCGGATTAGTTGACACTAACTTACGCAGAGGTCTCTGAAACTCACCGAACAGAGGTTGGCTACGGTATGAAGGGCGGTCAGTCTAAGAACTCTTCACCTATATGGATTCAGCAACTTTGGATACACGTTAAATTTGGAAAGACAGACGAGAACTATCTCGAAGAGTCAGATGCGCGAAATGTTTTGCGTCCCACCTAGTACTAGGGACGCGTCGCGAAAGATCTATGCCGAGCTTTTAGTGGGCGGGAGAAAGCAAATTGAGACGAAGGAGTGGATAGCGGGAGGTGCACCCGTGACAATGGTGGACACGATGAACAATGCAGTAACCCCAAAAAATTGGATTGCCTGTCGTGTTGTATATCCATGTAGATTGTAGACGACGACGGCCCTAGATGAGTTTATCTTATCCTTATCTAAACTCGCTCGGTCAATATCCGCTACTACGTTTCCGCCCCTCATCTCGTTGAGAGATCAACACTCTTCAAATGAGTGTTTGGAGATGGGGATTAGATAGGAGGTGATGAAGCAGGACAATCATCTTTGAGTAGGAACCAAGGTCCAACCAGATGTTGCAGACAGACTAGTAAACCTAGACCATGTCCGCAATGTTCCGCTCCGTAACGCGCGTTTGTTGCCGGAAAGTGCTGCACGATTATGTCCATAAGTTCGGGTGGGAGAGAAAGGCCCTGGGATCGCATCGTGAAGGAAGGATAGTACTAGGCGGATGCAGTACGTTGATATCGAGCGCCCGAATGAAGGACTTACTTGGAAAAAAGAGTCTAACAGAGACGCGTCAGCCCGCGACCTGTTGGTGTCCGAACGTCGTCAATTGATGCCAGCAGAGACTTAAAGAAAAAGACCTACACGCACGCGATAAATACATGCGAACGGGGTTTGTATACAACAATTTCCTGGGTGTGTATAATCTACCAACCCCAAACTTCTCATCCAATGGTGGCAGCCTACGAAAGGCATAGGACACCCCGGCTTGCAAGCCCCGACATGACCCTCCGTATGGAGCTCGCAAACTCGGGATACTTAGTACCATAACAATGCGGCAGAGTTCATCATGAGAAGTAGATCTATCAAAACCGTCCAGGCTACGGTAAACCTAAAGCTAGTGTCAGTGATATTCACGGCGGTCTAGGAAGAAGGTAGCACTTGCCGCAAGTTCTTACTGTCCTTGAAGTCGGACATGAAGTATCGCATGTATTGCCACCCAACGACACCGAGAAGCAGAGCATGGATGACGACTGCTATAAGGATGAGTCCAACAATTTGCTTAATCACGACCCCGAGATCGGTGGCCTCCATGAGGAGTGGGAAGGCTAAAACTGAAGTGCTAGATTTCTCAGCTGTGCAGACATAAGCGGAGAACAAGATAACAAATAGCCGGTACATACCAAGCGGTCTTCCTCGTCTTATGTCGTCCGTAGGGCTTGTTCGTGTCTCCTTCTTATCTCAACACGGAGCAGATGCTCCGTCCGGGTCGGGGTGAGGCAGGAGGTTACCCCCCGAAGAATCCGTGATATCCACTGGTCGAGGGGGGTCTGATGT
>QLPD01004813.1:0-14641 GCA_003314085.1 Hymenopellis raphanipes
GTGTCGTTGGGATATCGTTCAGTGTACTAATAGTGACTTCTCGCCTGTAATTCTAGCATGGACGCGTTCCATCCAGTTTGAAATTTGATTCTTGAACTGTCACGTGCTCGTCCAGGCGTTGTGTTGCAACCTCCATCGTCCTCCAACTCATTCAAGTACCCCAGCCGTGTTACGACGCGCGTAACGGAGTTGAATCAGCTTGAAATGTTCTTGGTAGCATGGAGCTCCTTTCAACTGACCATCGTTGCAGTAATGTCTTTGCCAAAAATATCACCCGTGTACCTCCACTCCTTGCAAAGCTTATATGCTTATGTAGTAACAAAAAAGGCCACGTATGCTGTACGAAACGGCTTCTGCTGACTACCGTCTTCTGGTCTTCCTTCCTCCCATTCCTCGAACACGCTATATGAACGAGAATGTACGTGACGATTGTCTCTACAAGTCCTTCGCCTTATTGACCTTCCTTGAGCAGATGGACATCGGAATTGATCACGAGGAAGCTCTCAGACAGAGAATGGCTGTTCATCAGCAAGCGGCCGATGAACTAGCTAAGGAGATACAGGAGCGCGAGGCTCGCCTAGCTGAGCATAGGGAAGAGATTGAGAGGAACAGACTAGCCCTTGAAACCCCCTTGACTGAGACAAACATCAACTACAACACGTCTAGCTTTGAATGGGATACGAAGCTCGACAATTGTCTCCGACGTTATTTCAACTTTGCTGATTTTAGAGAAGGCCAACGCGGGTGAGTGTTGACACTTCTCAGCATTTTGTCTACGGCCTCTCACCCCCACTTCCCCTCCAGCGTCCTAAATGCTGTTATGGATGGCAGGAATGTCTTCGTCAACATGTCAACAGGAAAGTCGATCTTTTCGATATGCGGGTTACCTTCACCAATGCCTTTCCCAGGTGCTGGTAAATCCTTCCCAGCCAACGCATCCGCTATCCTGAGTCCTGGATGTACATTCGTCGTCTCGCCGCTGTTATCCTTGATCAATGATCAGATCTCCCACCTACGCCACCATCTCAGTGAGTTTACACTTCTGTATCGTACCTCTTGTTCATGATCTGTAGTCCATGCCGTCCAACTGACAGGATCAACATCCACTGATGAGTACAGAAACATCTTGCAAGGCTTCGAACATATGGCTGAGTCGGCGTACTCCATTGGTGAACGTCCTATTAAGATCTGTTTTGTAACGGTATGTAAAAAGCCTGCGGAAGATGGGTAGAGCCTTACGGTTGGATAGCCCGAGAAGCTCGCCCGAAGCCCTACAGTAATGTCCATCATGCAAAAACTGGCCCACAAGAAGAAACTTGGCACGTCGTTTCCTCCGTACCTATACATCCCCACTGTGCTCATTTTCCGTCAGCGAGGATCGTCATAGACGAAGCTCACTGTGCCTCACAGAACACAGATTTCCGACCGGACTATACCCAACTCACGCATCTTCGGGAGGCTCTTCCTGAAGTGCCCGTCCTGTTACTTTCAGCCACGTGTACGCAAATAATCCTAGATGAACTTGTCGAAATTTTTCGACTTGACATACTAACTCCTGGTGATGGTGCGAATTACTCTCCATTCGTACTTTATACAATTAACCTACTTGCCAACAGATGCCAGACCCGATGGCACAGTATTCTTCACTACTGCCTTACATCGTTCGAACCTTAATTATAAAGTTCTAGTCAAGCCCTCCCAGTTCAAAAAAGTGGTAAAATTGTTGGCAGATTTCGTTCAAAACTGCCACTCAGGAGATACCGGTATCATCTACTCTTGCAAAAAAAAGGTATGTTTGACTCTCAGCTATAGTCTACACATGCAGTACTGACCTAATCTCATGCAACAGGAAAGCGAAACGCTATGCAAAGCGTTACAAGCACTGGGCATATCCTGCGATTTTTACCATGCAGATCGCTCTGAAGATGCCAAGAAAGATGTTCATACGAGATGGGACAGGGGTGAGATTAAAGTCATCTGCGCCACCATTGGTACGACATTGTGTCCGGTTACAACGACTCCGAAGGACTTACCAATAGTCAGCTTTCGGGATGGGTATTGACAAACCAAATGTGAGATTCGTTGTGCACTACACCGTATGTCCTCCAGTGTTGTTCTTGTCTTCTATCACTCATGCTGCCTCAGATAGCGGTTTGTGTCTTTATGCTTTATGTATTCGATATTGGTGTTGTCTGACATTCAAACACAGAAATCCTTGGACAGGCTCTATCAGGAGTCTGGTAGGGCAGGTCGCGATGGCGAAGATGCTGATTGCCTCGTACTGTACCGGCCGAACGACGTCTGGCAGTGGGCAGCCATGGATCCAGGGAGAATTGATATGCGTGAGCGACATCTCAACATGTGCTTGATTGATTCTCGCTCAACTCAATTCTAGTTCTCCCCATTGTCAACTTCGTCCTGGAAAAGAAGCTGTGCTATAAAATCCAATTTGCGAGGTAGGCTTCCTTTTCCCAGACATATCAGGCTCTCATTTGACGTTCAGACACTTCATGACGCGCTTGTCACTAAAAGCTTGGGGTCCTGATGCTCTGGCCCCGTGCGGTGACTGCCAGAACTGTCGACGCCCACACGTCAATTCCCGCAACGTCACCTACCAGTCGTGGCAACTTTGTAAGATCATCGCCAGTCGAAGGTTGACGGCATCCCAGCTGGCGAGTGCCGGTTGCAGCGGCTACTATCGCTCAGGACATAACACGCGCGTGGTTGACATCGAGTCTCTTTCTCATGGGAAGGTCCAGCTTACTCGAGAGGTATACTCTGTCGAGACTCGAAGAGATGAGACAGACACTAAATTCTCCTTTTGCGCAGGAAATCCAGTACCTTGTGGTTGTGTTGTGGACCGAAGAGTATTTTGCCGTCGATATCCAAGACACGGGCGGTTTGAATAACCGGAAGTGCGCCTACCTCAGACTAGGATCGCACGGACAGCGCCTTGTCAGACTCTCCGCGGAAGAGTTGAGAAGAGGGGAAACAGAAATCCACTGTACTTTCCCAACTGAGGCCACTGTAAATGAGCGGGACGGGGGTGAGATTGACGATGAGAATGTTGAGCTGTTTGTTGACCAGGATGATGAGGATGCGGATGATGAGGCTGAATGGAGGCCGTCGTCGTCTTCCAACAAGAGGGGCCGGCGGATCCTTCCTGAGTCTGATGAATCGGATCCAGAGTTTACTTCAGATCGGATGGGATACGACGTGATGTCGAAACGCCGACGAGTGGCTTAGTGCGCTACATTTTGTTCTGTTACCTGTGTTATGCACCTCCCTCGCACAATAACTGCCTTTTTGTACTTTCTCTAGCAAAACGGATCCTGAGAGCGAATACTGGAATGACATGCATTGCGATATAACGATATTAAAGCTGCAGAGTACAAATAATTACGAACGAGTGCTATGCGTAGGCTGGAACCGACAGGCGATGATGAAGGTATCCGGAGGTCAATAACTTAAAAGAGTTCGTTACTCATCAATGAAATAGGCGGAAAGCGTTCAGTGAGTGCATCTACAGTTGCGAGGATTTCAACGCATCATAAGTGGGACAGAGATCATCCCAAGCCTCTGTGGATGCTCTGCGTTGGCATTGCACGATGTAGGTAAGAGAACACTTACTAGGAGGGTGGCTGCTGGGCTGGATGGATCCTACGCCTTCGACGAAAACGACGCCCATACCACTGAGAGCGTACCATGTGAGTCTGCCTTCAACAGAAACATTCAACACTTACGCATCTAGATGTCGGTCGATGTGGCTACGAAAAAGGACGTAAGACGTAGTCAAAGCTTCGTGTCGCCAGACTTACCAATGGAAGAACCAAGGCCCCGCATTATCAGTGACGAATCGAATGGTAACTTGATCGCCATCACCGCCCGTGTTAACGACGTCCCGACGAACCTGTCTAGTGTCAGAAGCGAAATGGCACGACATCGGGACTGCTCACAGGATTCTCGTAGTTGTAGACAGAGCTTCCAGCACTGCGCACAACGTCGAACGTGTGCTACGTAATGAAGTCAACAACGAGAAAGCATCAGTGTTGGGTCAACGTACTCCATGCAAATGGAAAGGGTGCTAGAGTAAGAAGGTGAGATTTAAGAACGTAGACTTCGAGGAGGAGACTCACGGGTCCACCAGAATGGCCAAGTCCGTGAATGATAACTTCAATGACCTTGTTGGGAGGTAAAAGGTAGAGACTCCCCAAAGGCAGCAGGTCAGTCGCGGACGATGCGCCACTCAAGATTTGCAGCAACACTGGTGCAGTAGGAGGAACGAAACTAACGCCATTAATCGTGAAACGCAGGGTAGCGAGGTCAACACCCATGGTAAGATTCAGCACGAGATCTGCACCGCCGTGGTGGTGAAAACCTGGAGCACCCGGATTTTCGAGCGGCTGCAAATCCGTCTCCAGCAAAGGACGGATACTCGGAGATTCCAGGGACTCCGGCTCGTCATCACAGCGGGACTCAGCGTACTGCAAGATACCGGAGTTGATTCCCCCAAGGAAACCTATTGGACCGAAGTTGGGGTTGGCACGCATCCAGTAGTTTCCGACCGGTTGGTTGGCATGCAGAATGAGCGAATAGCGCTGTCCGGCAAAGATCTGCACGGAATCAACATCCAGGGGCTTAACGTTGACGCCATCGGCTTCGATGACTGTGAATGTGTGACCGTCAATCGAGAAGACCCAGTTCGGGTCGCAAGACATGGCGATGAGGCGAAGCCGGTAGCGTAAACCCGCGGTAACTGTGAGTCTAAAGAGGTCAGTCTGAGGCTATTGAGTGTGTAAATGCATAGACATAGAATATCAACAAGGACTAAGTACTCACACCGCCTGGATAACGTCCTTTGCCTGAAAGCAGGAATAAGATTGGCGAGACTCTTTGGTATTACAAGATTCTCACGGACCGTTGATGAGCGTTGAATCGAATATTGAAGTAGGGAGAGCTGAAGGCGAAGGAGTATGATACCTGTCGAACGGGTAAGAGGAGCTAATAATAAATAAATTCGACCAACCAGTCTGAAAGCGTGATAATCGTGGATTCTTGATCAAGTTAGACTGGAAAAAGTGCACGGGAAGCAGACCTAATTACCGTTGTCTACGTCGTATTTCCACTTGTGGGGATCGTCACGATCATAAACGACCATTGGCCCTCTGAGACCATCACAATACTGCGTCGCTACGGAAAGCGTGTCATCTCAGACCAGGAAAGACTTCTGCTTAATACGCACATAAATGCGAGTGGTACCAGAATGTGCCTGCTTGGTCTGGCACTGTGAACTTGTACTGGAACGAAGTATTCTGTGTGGATATATCAGTAATAGAGCAAGTGGGGAAGATGCAATCTCGTACAGCGGCAATTGGACACTGGGTCACGAAGCTCGTCCTAGCGTTCGGCATTGATCAATATCGATGTGTATAGCATATTTTTCGCTCGTTTACCCACCCATCAGCCCAACTACTATTCGGTTGCAAAATCCCATGCCAGTGCTAAGTCAAGTTCGTTAATTGATAATCGGCGAACTCGGCGCGCGCATCGACCTACAACGCTGGTACTCCGTAACATGTCGTCGTCGGCCAGGGAGTTGACAACATTCAACTCAAATGTATCACCCTGATCAAAGCATGAGTGGGAGCAAAAGGACACGGCCACGGACGTGATTTACCTTGAAACCACGAACAAGAGGCCCCGGAAAGGTTCCTCCAGCCAGAACAGTGCTATACGCGTCAAGGTGAGCTTAAACCAGGAGCACGAAAGGACAACGAACGATCGTCTGTGACCATCGGGAGATATGTGGCGATTGACGATGTGCATGTCCGAGACGGGCCCAATAGCACGATGAGCACTGGCAGCTGCGACAAGAGCGAAAAGAGCCAGAACGGCCATCATGAAGGAAAGGGAAAAGGACAAGGTTGAAAAGAACGCGCGCATTGAGGTTATATGTACATTACTGGAGATCAAGGCACGTCGAAGCGCCGGGGCAACAAGGCGTTCTCTGGCGTTTCTGTAACTTCAAAAGCAGATTGCCGAATCGGAGGCGCCCACCCAGTCGTAATTGCCTCAAGGCCCCGCTTCATACCTAAGAAGTCTAGGCCCATGGGGAGCGCTTCATTGTTTCCCAGCCAGAACAACGCGTACTTTCTTTGACGTGGACACGTAAGTTTGTTGGAAAGACGTCTACAATCCTGAAACTCCTAGGTTTAGAGCAAGTGTGCTGAAGCCTGGGTTAACATTCTTCAGGAAGTTCTGTCAGAGGCATGCACTGGAATGCAAGTTTCAGGAATGGAAGGGTCACCGAGAGAATGAGGAAAAGAAGCCGCCCAATAAGCGCTCACGCATATACTTATTGATCGATCCGTTGACACACGACTCTACGAGCCCCATATTCAAATTGACTCTTCAATGATGGCTTGGCAAGGACGTCGAAACGGCGAATACTACTTGCGCATTTGAGAGTCTTCGAACGGTTCAACGTACGATCAATGAAGTCTTTCCTGTATGAAAAGCGTGAGCAATGTGCTGAGAGTGGCAGGCAAAGATTTGGTGCACGAACCAGGCCAATGAATAAGAATTAGCTGTGCCAGGTTGTTCTGGTACAAGAATGTACGCGGAGAGGTACATGAGACAGGCGGGCCCAAAGTGATTTCCTATTTCGAAGATTTTCGTCCGCCACCAAGAAGTGGGTTAATCATAATAAGCATATTTTGAGTACAGGACACATCGTAGATGGGCTTCTACAGTATTATAATATGTTAACTGCAATGAACAACGACATATGGAAGTGGGTACCTCGAGAAGAATAGCATCGCATTGGGATGGCGCTACGCATAGCGGTTCAAGAAAGCTTTCCTCGGCTTGGGGAAGTCGCTGTTCCAATGAGTAGAACTCAACTGAATGACGTCCTTTGGCCACCCAAGTCCCGACGCCCTCGCTTGCGATGTTCGAACTTCGACTTGCGCAACTAGTCTACGAGCTTCATTGCCTGAGTATGCATGTTCGGCTACGTAGATGCTAGACATTGTGGGTAATACGTCCTTCAGGAATGACACAGATAGGCGATGTCAGAACAACTGGGTTCGATTAAGCTAGCTGAAGGCAATTCGAGGGATCGAAAAAAGACATGCCTCGAGTGCGTATGGAAGCCAGCATAAAAGCTCCGGAGTCTCTAAGTTGCTTCAGGATTCGCGGCCCCATGAAGATCTTCACTACTCAGACAGACTTGAGAACGGTCGTGTTTCAAGGACACGGTTGCCCACCCGGAGGATCCTGACCCGGTGTGGAAACAGGGAGCAAGTGTTCGAGGAAGCAATAGTACTTTGAGCGCAAGTAAGAAGACAACAGAAGAGCCCGCGTTCCGAGCTAGATCCGAGGCGTAGAGGCAGCACATCCCTGGCGCCCGAATGCAGTTCAATCACCATCTCTGACATGCCAAATTCCCAAGTGGGCCAAGTCCGAGTCGATGGTTTGAAGTAGAAATGGCTCGGGCCGGGAGATACCGCCTTCCTGTTGCGGGTTGTTTGTACCACCTTCCACTCCGCGATCAACGTTTGAGCAATGAGTAGGCAAGCACGTACGCGTCGGATACACGACTGTAACTTCCGGTCAAAGTCAACAACCTCAGGCTAGACCTTCGTACACGTCCACATCTCCCCCCTTTTTCCTTCAGGAACGCGCGTCTGAGATAATTGACGCGATGTCTGGTCTCCACTGTCTACTGTCTGTCCTACCCCTCCCTCAGTGTGCGGGCTCGGTTCCGCCTTGCATATATGAGTCTCCTTGACTTGATCGCTCACCTATATAACTTTCCTGCACTCACTACCCCCACTCAACTGCCATCAATCTCATTCTCACACGCATACACCTTCCGTTCAAGAGATGTCTACCTGGCAGGAAACTCCTACGAACCTCGAAGTTCCAAATAGTAACTCGAGAACCTATGACTGCTCCCCTTCTTCGCAGGACGAGATGAGAGGCGCAGATCATTCTAGAAACGTATCCAGTTCCGACGAACAGCCCCCACCTACAAACTCTGGTGCGTTTCCCTCCTGCTCCGAACATGCCTAATTAATCTGCGGGCGAGGCAGAAACAAAAGAAGGCAATAATCCTACTGAAATATTACGTGGCGCAGAAGTAATAGGAAAACGTCCCCACCCTCTATCCGAGCGATTCGAGGGTTATAGAACGCAAGCGGAGAACCACTTGAAGGAGGTATGCTATATGCCTATGAGCCATGGGTTGCCTTGTCTCATCCCCTGTTTTCACAGATACAAGAACTCCCTAACTCTTTCCTTATCGATACGATGATGCTCGAGGCCCGCGCTAAAATCGTTCGTCAGAATGGCAAATCTTCGTGGGACGAGCTGAGGGCCAATCGTTCCGACGCAGAGTTCCAAGCTTATTTGGTGGAGATGACGAAGTTGCCAGCGGGTGCTATTGCATTCTTGTTGTAAGAGGATCGTGCGGCAAGATGATAGCCACACAGACACGATGTTTCTGACTGTAAACCTAAGTGTATGAATAAGGGCCAGTTAATGTGCTTTACCGCAACCGAGTAGTTCGTAGTCTTGAAACTAATTCTCCATAAAGCCTGAACAATCAACTTTCCATTGGCTATCAGCGCCGTCAGAGGTCGATGCTTGTATCTTGTTTACTAGGGCGATGTGTCCTGCCTGCTCTCATATGTCGGGTTTAGTTGCAGAGAACAATGCCCCGGCTACAAGCATGTCTGCTTTCGATCCGCACGATGTACCACACGGCCTAAACGATAGCAAAGGATTACTGTGATTTCAGCGTACAATGTAAGCTAGTACTAGTCGAACATACATCTATAATCTGACTACAAGACGTACCGAAGGTGGTCCTGGAAATTGGATGCACAATTAGGCCAGCCCCAAGGTAGATTGAATGAGACCTACATGAATGCTAAAATCGCATCCCAGAGAAAGAGAAACTCTCCGAAGAGAGCAAGGGCATTCCAAAAATTGCTTCAAGTAGGAGCAGACGAAGAGTAGTCTGAATCGAGTTGCATGCACGCGTCAACGGCAGCCGAACCGCAGAACGAGTTCGTCACATCCAAAGACACAAGTGCACGCACCGCGAAGTGCACTAAAGGACAGACACACACGCAAATTCCATAGAGAGCCCCGTGCGCAAGCCAACACCCCACAGACGCGCGACCGGTGTCAACCAAGGCCTGGTGGCGCGTTCGATGGAGAAGTGGTCCGTCTTCGGGAGAGGGCGTAGGAAATGAACGTGTTGAAGCAACACATCCCTCAATAGCCCTCCGGTGCCGACCTTGAACAAGGTGGAAGGTCGACGAAAACGGAACTCAGCTTCAACGAAGCGGTGGCGTGTTACCGCCCCCCGCCACGAGATAAGTGCATGTTACTGCACAATATCCCACGGTCGTAACCGTATCCTCAGCAGTGTTACTGAGGTGGAGGAGGGATTTACTACCTCTGAACTGTCGTTCTGCATAATTTCCGTTAGGACCATGGTGGTTAGCCAGTGCGCTATGGGCACGATCCGGTGTTTGCACACGGTGCGGGTTGCACATTCCAGGCGGTCAAGGCCGCGTATGAATCCCGGCTGGGGTGGCCGTGCGTTGTGTCGCAAAATCCTATGCGTGTTGGCACAGTGCAGTTAGCACGATCTCGTCGGCGGTCGTTGCGGTCACCATCTATCGGGTCGACTGGTATTGTCGGCTTGCGTCTCTTGCGCTTACTGCTTGCTCGTCTCGAGCACCCGGGTGCCTGCATGGGGAACTGTTGTGAGTATACGGGACCAGTGTGGATAAAGTGGGCGACATACCTTGCCAGCTCAATGCGAGATTGGATTTGGATTCATCCTGAGTCTAGTAAGTACACGAACGAAGAGACGATTACAGCGTACTGGATTGGATCTGGAAGCTGATTTCTCAGCTTTGCATTTCTCCGTTTAAGTTGTTGCAGGGTGTTGGCATCCAAGGATGATCTGCGTGTCGCAGACCCGCGTCCCGAGTAACGCTCGTGCGCCGGTAGCCCAAGGAAAAAGCGAGTGTGCTACCCAATCTCTTCGACGAGTTTCAAACAGTCGACTACTCGCCCTCCCCAGTAAGGATCTTGGGGCATCGAGCAGCCACGATGCGTGTCTGATACGTCGAGTGGCCGTTACAGCCAGACCCAGCTAGAGTCAATCTAGAGAGATTAATACTCAGACCTTACCCGCTCGCAAGGAAGGACGTCGCCGTCTTGTACGGGGCGAGCATCGCGGTTTTTCGTCTGCTACATGAAGGTATGAAAGGAACCTGAACCCTGCCTGAACCCGGGAATTCCTTTATATCTCCGATTCCACGTGGCCGCGGCCGCCTGCAGTACGTACATCGAGTCTTATCAGAGTCTTATCGACACAGTGACCGCGACTGAAGCAACAATGCAAACAATTTCGAATCAAGGCAGAAAATATATTGGATGCCCTGTCTATCTATCGATGACATGGGCAGAAACACAAGAATGTCATCAAGAAAGCCACCTACAAGGTCAGGAACAAGAAAACCCTACAAAAGTTACACCGAAAGGCAGCAGACAATGAGTAGTCTGAATTGAGTTACATGCAAACTACACTGGCAGCCGAATCGCGAAACAGTCACATCCAGCAAAGGGATACATGCACCGCAAGGGCACTCAAGAACAAACACACACCCGAACTTCACAGGACCCCGTACGCAAAACCAGCACTCTAGCGCGACGACTGGTGTCAGTCAAGGCGGGAGCTACAAGCGCTACCATTAGGTCCCTGCACCGAAGTAGGCCAGCACTGAGGAAGATAGAATGAGACCTACATGAATGCTAAGGTCACGAGAAACTCTCCAAAGAGAGTAGGGGCGTTCCAAAAATTGCTTCAAATAGGCAGCAGACGAAGAGTAGTCTGAATCGAGTTGCGTGCACGCGTCAACGGCAGTCGAATCGTAGAACGAGTTCGTCACATCCGAAAACACAAATGCACGCACCGCGAAGTGCACTAAAGGACGGACACACCCACAAATTCCATAGAGAGCCCCGTACGCAAGCCAACACCCCCCAGACGCGCGACCGGTGTCAATCAAGGCCTAGTGGCGCGTTCGGTGGAGAAGTAGTCCGTCTTCGGAGAGGGCGTAGGGAATCAACGTGTTGAAGCAACACATCCCTCGGTATCCCTCCCGTGCCAACCTTGAACAAAGTGGAAGGTTGACGAAAACGAAACTCAGCTTCAACGAGGCGGAGGCGCGTCCCCGCCACGAGATAATGCTGCGCAATATCCCACACGGTCTTGGTGAGCCGTGCCACGGTCGTAGTTGAACCGTATCCTCAGCAGTGCTGCTATTGAGGCGGAGGAGGATGGGTATTCCTCTGAACTGTCGTTCTGCATAATGTCCCTTAGGACCATGGCGCTTAGCCAGTGCACTATGTTTGGCACGATCCGGTGTCTTGACACGGTGCGGGTAGCACATTCCAGGCGGTCAGGCCGCGTATGAATCCCGGCAGGTGTAGCCGTGCGTTGTGTTGCAAAATCTTGCGCCTTTCGGCACAGTGCGGTTAGCACGATCTCGTCGGCGGTCAATGCGGTCAGCATTCATCGGGTCGACTGGTATTGTCGGCTTGCGTCTCTTGCGCTTATTGCTTGCTCGTCTCGAGCACCCGGGTGCCTGTACGGGTAGGCGCGGTAAGCACAAGGGATGGTATAGATGAAATGTGCGACATACCTTGCCAGCTCAATTCGAGATTGGATTTGGATTCATCCTAAATCTAGTAAGCACACGAATGAAGAGACAACTACGGCGTACTGGATTGGATCTGGAAGCTTCTCAGCCTTTTATGCATTCTCCGGTAAAATTGTGGTAGGGTGCTGGCATCCGAGGATGGTCTGCGTTGGATCTGTGTGTCGAAGACAACGCAGACCCACGTTCCAAGGAACGCTCGTGCGCCGGTAGCCCAAGGAAAATACGAGTATGCCGCCCAATCTCTTCGACGAGTTTCAAACCATCGACTACTCGCCCTCCCCAACGAGGATCTTCGGGCATCGAGTAGCCATGATGTATGTCTGATACGTCGAGTGGCCATTACAGCCAGACCCAGCTAGAGCCAATCTAGAGAGATTAATGCTCAGACCTTACCCGCTCGCAAGGAAAGACGTTGCCGTCTTGTACGGGGCGAGCATCGCGGTTTTTCGTCTGCTACTTGAAGGTATGAAAGAAACCTGAACTCGGGGAATTCCTTTATAATAATATTTCCAGTTCCACGTGGCCCGGGGCCGCACGCAGTACTGCGTACGTTTCGAACTGGGTCAAAACAAAGTAAAGAGTTTCGAACCGAAATTGAATATGCAAGGTCTGTCTATCAATGACATGGGTAGAACACAAGAACGGCGTAGGTAAAAGAAAGTCAAGTACTTACATCCCTTAAATATTATCAACGGAAACGATGATAAAGACCCTCAAGAGAGAGACGCAATGACTCCAAAAATTACATCGTAAGGCGGCAGACGGAGAGTAGTCTGAATCGAGTTACATGCACCCTACGCTGGCAGTCGAATCGCGAAACGATTCGTCACATCCAACGAAGCGATATATGCACCGCAAAGCGCACTCAAGGACAAACACACACATCAACTTCCCAGAACCCCGTACGCAAAACAAGCACTCTAGCGCGACGACTGGTGTCATTCAAGGCCTCGTCGTGCGTTGGGTGAAGATTAAGCTCATCTTTGAAAAGAACGTAGGGCATCACTGCGCGGAAACAACGCAGCCCTCGATAGTGCTTTCCCCGTGGGTATCTCAACCATAAAGTCGGACACCCACACCAATGAAACCGCTTCAGCGGGTCAAAGGACCCGGCCAGAGTCCTGTGAGAGCTAGAGCTCTACCATAAGGTCCCTGCACCGAAGGATGGAGGCTACCACGCCAATGTGCTAAGGTAGCCCCGCCGTAAAATCATGATTACGATAGCTAAACCCGATGACACCAGCGCGCGTGCCCATTGACAAGGGCACGATCCAGTGGGCGGTCGCTCACTATTCTTCAATCGACGGTCTCGCCGCGTCAATGAAGCAGCTGCGACTGTGAGATGATATTTAGCAACATAAGGAAGACGCGGAAGACCTGACCGACCTTGGGATGCTAGAAGACAGTCCGACGTGGAGCAGCCTTGCGATCCTTTATACTCGACATCAGAACACGCGGTCGTATATGTAGAGAAGGACGTACCAGGAAATGGAGTGAGTTCCTTTGACCTCTCCAATCCTGTCATAATCATGAGAGTTTGGCCTGTCGGTTCCAGAGTGCTTGTAAGCGACCAGTGACCCACGGTGAGCCGTACGCTCGCCATGGGCCCGCGTCCGTCGGGACACGTCGTGCGCCGGTAGTCTAGAAAAGAATGCATGTGTGCTGCCCAGTCTCCTCGACAGCTTTCAAACCACTGCTTCGTCACCCTCCCTTGGCAAAAAGATCTTGGGGTATTGACGAAACGATGTTGCCTTTCTGGTACTTATGTCGATTAGCAGTTAACGCCAGACCCAGCTAGAGTCAATCGAGAGAGACAATAATACTCAGGCCTTACCCGCTCGCGAGAATAGACAAAAAGTCTTGTACGGGGCGAGCATTGCAGTTTTTCGTCTGCCGCAAGATGGAGGCATTGGAAGAAATCCCGAAAAGGAAATAACCGGTTTTATGTCCGTCTTCACGTGGCAATCGTGGCGCAGTTTATAGCCGAAATGGCAGTAGACTACATGGAACTTGGAAGTGGATACATTACAGGCTTTCATTGTGGCCGGCAGCAGCCATCACGCTATTGAGTTGGGTTCTTGAAGAAGTCGAGCTTAAGACTCCAGTAGTCTGAGTAGACTCACGGCCGTGTGGGTTCAGTCAACGTTGCAGATGACCGTTTCATGTGACCAACTTCATCAAACAACAGCAGTCTCTCAATACCAAGAAACAGAATTGGACACAGATTTTAACATCAACGCCGCGCGAGAATGGTGGTGTGAGAACCGTTCCAACGATGACCAAGTAAGCACAGATCGCATCTGTCACCAGTTGTCTTCAGAAATCAATCCGTAAACGCATAAACTCTAGCAATATTGATAGCGGCCGATGTAAAAACAACATTCTGTCACTGCGCTGCCAGCGAGTTGACCAATGTGAACCAGAAGAGGAAGGCCCCAGACGAAAAGATAAAGAGGACAAGAACAAAGCTCGACGAGTTAGGTGGTCCTCCCATTCCATCTCTGCAAGTACGAGTCCTCAACCCTTCCAGGCTCGGCACGATGGTGGTAGGCGGTAGTTGTCGCCTTCACATGTGATATAGGTATTATCAGCTTCCGCCAGTAACTAGGTTCCTTTACCTAGCGCCACACTTGGGTAACCGGTATCTTCCATCCAATCGTAACGACTGAATTCAACAGCCAATGGGAAAGCTGCGGTGAGCATGCCGCTGTCGGATATTGGATTTTCCACGTCCTCAAGAACGAGTCGCGTAGTCGAGTAAAATACTCAGAAAGCCAGCACTTTCACCGTTGGAAGATCCTGATCTGCAGTGCCACCGAAAACTGAATTGAACCGCTGGAAGAAGGGTGAAAGACAGAAATGACGTGCAAACGAAGGGTTGCTTCAATAAT
>QLPD01004814.1:0-11147 GCA_003314085.1 Hymenopellis raphanipes
TAAAGACAGAAAGTACTTGATTTGCATGCCCTGCCGCTAGATGGGTAGAAAAATTTCTATTTTGAGCAATCTGTACCTGAAAAAATTGATGGTGACTCAATATGCACTACTTTGCGAAGCTCCATAACTAACACGATATAGGAATTAACAGTTGAAATGCTACAGTATCATAATATTTGACAAATTTGTGTCAATTACAGAAAATCTAAAAATGTCAAATTACAGTCAAACGCCAATGTTCGAAATTTTGACAAAAACGTGTCCATGGACATGTTGTCCATGGAGACTACTTTTGGCAAGTAAAAGTTAATCGCTTGCCATAGGTATTTGACAAAAAAGGGATATATCGACTGTGAGAGAGCGTCACGGAAATTTTATTCTGATCGCGTTTGTGTAAGTATGGTGGAGGTTGTCCGCGCACGGAGTCAGAGAATAACAAACGGGACAAATATCCATCTCTCGATAACAAACAACGCCGGTTACCCGGTTACCCCAAATCCGGCCTTAAAGGCAAACCGTCACCATGCCCTCCTCTCGCCCATTTCCCCCAAGTTCTCTGCTCAGACTGCTCCCAAATGTCAGAACGTGCGTGTAGACGCGACACCGCCCTTGGTGACGCTCTGGCTCCGCAGACGCGACACCGCCCTTGGTGACGCTCTGCCATTCGCCCGCCTGCATGCTGACTTTGGACTTAGGCTTCCTGCGCTCCCAGAGGGTTTTCTCGCCCTACACCGTACCCAAGCTGCAACGCGACAACGCTGACCATTACGTGGTTGACGTCTCCATCGAAGAGCTCGCCGACCACGCCACGGCCCAGTCTGACGATCCCTCCGACAGCGAGGAGACGGAGGTGCCCACTTTCGAGGCGCCCCGCAGCTCCGCTCGCCGCGATCTGCCTCCCAACGACCTAGCAACCGCTCCTGACGCCTCTCGAAAGGCAAAGACCCGCTCGCGCTATTACAAGAACCGCCGCGATGCCCGCGAGATGGAGCAGGCCGTGCTCGACAGTTCTGTCAAGCGCTGCACGATCGCGGTGTACGCTTCCGCCCAAGTCCTTCGGACGCACTATGAGATTAAGGGGCATGGGTACCAGGGCCAACGGGATAGGAAAGTTTTGCATCAGTATTCCTTGACGGAGTTGCTTGAATTATTGCGTTTCAGGCTGATTCAGTGGGATGGCTGGTGCGTATGCTTCGTTTTTCGCAAACAGCTCTCTAACGCAGTGTCAGTGACCCGGTGAAGATCGTAGACAGCAAGAGGCGACTACTTGTTTTCCTTGCCGGACGTCCCAAGGAGCGCTGGGACGATGTTGCGGAGGACCTGTGGACCGCCTACACGGAGGCGCACGCTGAGATTATGTCGCGCCCCAACGCCGTCGAGGAAGAGCACCGCCGTGGCGGTTACGGCGCTGTTGGCTCTGGCCTTTCGTTGGGTAACGGGTCGGTGGAGCCTGGAAACCTTCGCCTCAAGCGATGGGAGGTCCCGGTAGTGGAGAAATTGCGCAAGCTTCCTGCTCTGCAGCGTGTATCGGGGTTCGTGAACCGTGCGTTGTTATATTTTCGTGTTAGCGCAGCACTCATCGCGTTGTGCAGGCGCTTTCGAGGCTGCCTTTCCCAAGATACACGCCTTGTACTCCCGAGTTCTCTCTCAGATCATCGCCCGCAACCCTCGCCTAGAGCGCAACTTCGCAAACACTGTTCTTGGAGGCGCGCACTTCAATCTCGGCCCTGTCACCGTTACCCGCCGTCACCGGGACCACTTGAACTACATTCTTGGACCCTGCCCCACGACGGCCTGCGGACCATTTGACTACAAACGTGGTGGACATCTCGTCTTGTGGGAACTCGGTCTTGTCATCGAGTTCCCCCCGGGCAGCACCATTTTTTTCCCGTCGGCTCTCCTTGAACACTCCAACGTCCCCATCCAGCCCGGTGAGAAGCGTGGATCGTTCACGCAGTACATGGCAGCTGGGCTTATTCGTTGGGTTGAAAACGGCTACAAACTTAATAGCACTATTAATTTGACTGGATCGGCAGTGGAGAAGGTCGGTGTTGTTCGTCGCCGGGAGACGGCCTTTGCACGGGCTCTGAAGTTGTTACCTCTTGTAGAAGATGTAGACTAAATTTTACGATACTTGACGCGCTTTTACGATACTTGACTCGATTACGATACTCGACACGATTTTACGATACTTAACGCTACTTGACGCAATTTTTATAAGGTGTTCCATGTTTTGACTGCTTTCTTAAGGAGAAGCAGTCACAGTTCAATCTTCGTCTTGGAAGTACCTCACGCTCGATCTTCTCTACTCCCTTGGACCCCTTCCCACAAGGACGTAAGCTCGTGCGCGCGCTTTCAGTTAACTAGTCCCACACCGCTGCTTTGCATTACCTTTCGTCCGCTGGTGGAGGCAGTACAAGCATGGCATGACTGATGAGTATGTTCCAGTTAGGCCCGAAACGTTGTCTGTAGGTTGTAGGTCGGTCGAATGGTGATACAAGGTCTGACAGGATGCAAGTGTAAGCCGAGAATATACTTAATGAGACTGATTGAAACATTGAAACTGATACACTGCATATACAAAGTATACAAAGGAAAGTAATTAAATGCTTGAGACATCTGCTCAGCGGGTCGCCTTGGGTTTCTTCGACTTGGCCTTCGAAATCGAGCGTTGAATACAAATTGCTGAACGAGGAAACGAAGGACAAACCGTGACCACTCTGTGCTCGTTCTCATCTTCGTCCTGGTCCTCATCTCGAGCCTTGCGCTTCCCCTTTCCACTATTTGAGGGTCCAGCGTTGTTATCGGAGGCACGCGGCTTGCCCTTTCGCGACGTACTAGCACTACTCAAGAAACTTCCGCTCGGAATAGGTGCGTCAAACTAGATAGGAAAGTCAGAGATGGTTACGACAAGAACGGATATAACTCTTACAAGATTCTCTATCTGCACCGGTTCCGTCACGTTGAATAAACCTGGTCCATAACGTGAGCAACTATGCCCTCAAAAGCCCAGCCGCTTACCGACGTAATAGCCTGAAAGATGGATGGTGCTGCAGATTGGACGTAAGGATACAGTCAAGGCAAAAGAGGTTGTCCACATACTTGTTCCCAAATACTTCAAAGGCAATGGATTCAGTTCGGTTCAAGGTAATATTGACAGACACAGTTTCTATCTGGAGAAATACATCAGAGATTGAACCACCAAGTGTCAATAGTTACTCACCGCTTTGGGAACCAGTGTGGCCAGGGTCACACAGGCAGTGAGCTCCTGCGGGGACGGAACGTCGTCGTCGAGATCGCCGCGAACGTAGTTGAGCGCTACCGTTGAGCGACCTTCATCCGTCAAGACGTGCGGAAGGCTAATGTTTGTTATTACGATTCGGTGTCGACCCACCTGCCAGGGTTTTTCGAGTCCTGGCGAAATCTGTCGTCCCCTGCCGTTTCCAGTCAGTGACAGGAAGAGGAAGAGATGAAGACAGTCACCATTGTCCATATAAACGGTCAGCTTTGCGAGACATCATATCCTTTAGAGTGGCTCAGTGGAGGTTCTGTATGAAAGGCTTGGACCGATCGAATACGGCCTCAAATATCTTGACATCACGTGTGTTAGACAAAGGAAGCTTTGAATGTTGATCTGATGGAGGAAAATTCTCACGTCGCGTTGAATCTTTCAACAGAGGGAAATGGTTTCGGGCTTCGTTTGCGTGTCATGGCAGCAGGCAGCAATGTGGAATCGTGATGCAACAACTTGAATTTTTCGGTGGTTATAAACGCGAACAGATATCTCCGATCAAGGAGCACAGCCACATGTGCTTCCTTTTTCACCGTCGTCACTCGTTTCATCCTGGCAGCTGCGTCTTGGTCGACCGCTCGTAGAGCAAGGCACGAGTGGTAAGTACTTGCAGGTATCTGCAAGTATCGGCATCACCCGGGTGGTGCCGCACCCGGCACCTGCCCACCCGGCACTTGGCAGCACCCGGGTGGTGCACGGGTGGCAAGTATGGGGTTGGCGGGGCAAGTATTTGGGGCAAGTACTTGCCTAATACTTGCCTCAATGCTAAGATATATTTTGAAAGATTTTTCATAATTTATTTGAGCTCAACTGAGCCCAACGTCGTTGAGAAACGACATCCGCGAGAATTTCTTTCCCGGCCCGAGATCGCCGATGACTCCGGCAGTTCCCGGATAAGGATCGATCGTGTCCGATGTTTCCTCTTGTCCTCTCACCACCACAGCACGACGTGCGAGTCGTGTTCGTCGGCCCCAGAAAATTTTCTGGGGCCTGTCTAACTTCTTTTCTTTGCCCTGCTGCGCTTTTCTGCCGCGGTTTGGCTTAGCGCCGGCCACCGCGCCCTTGGATACGTTCCGGGGCTATCTCTTGCGCTTGTCTTCGTGACGGCGCGCTTTTGGACCGCGTAAGCCCTCAGTACGAGGCCGCCCCGCTATAGGATATCGACCGCGGACTATATTTGGCTAGGCGTCGGTCGCTGCGCCCTCGGATACACTCCGGGGCGCATTCTGGTGTCCGTCTTCGCGACGACACCAATTTACCGAGGACACACAGCGCGTAAGTCCTCACAAGCGAGGCAGCACTCATACTGGACCCTTCGGACTTCGTACGCCCTCGAGACGAGGCCGCTCTTGACCCGCGCGCTTAGGAAGAGGCCGCCGCACTGTCTGCTGACGGTCGGCGTCTTCAACGTGCGTGTTTTTTCCTACCTCTCCTGCTTATACTTACATTCGATTACAGCCATGAAGAGCGGCGATTCCAACAGCAGGACACCTCGAAGATTTGGATCTGTGTACTCCTCTCCTCCCTTACCCTCTCTCACACCCCACCCCACCCCCAACACTTCGTTTAGCTGCGGTTCTTGCTCATGCAAGTAACCGGGGCTTCACGATGTGTATCGTGCACGTCGATAGCCCCCGCGCAATTGCTCGGGGGTCGTCGGCGGGCACGAAAAAAAGGATTGCTTTTGGCAAGTACTTGCCCACCCGTATCTGCCAAGTACTTGCCAAGTACTTCACCCGCAGGTCAAGTACCCGCGGGTGGCAGGTATTTTCTCGGGTGGCAAGTCCGCCTTCTTGGTGCCAAGTATTTGCCAGACGGGTGTCGGGTGCACCCGGATATACACTCGTGCCTTGCTCTAACCGCTCGTCCGCGGGCTATTAAAATAAAAAAATTCCTCACAGTCACAGTCTAACGGCGTAATGCCTTCATCGAATCTTCTTTCGGTGTGAATGGTCCACGTTAACGGTTTGCATCATGACGCGCGAGATAATGGTCTATCCTATACGTGGTTTTCCAGTCGGTGTGACTTCTCCTTCTAACGCCAAGTGCTTACTGTCTATCTTGTACGACCGCGTGGCTGGGGTCATCGCTAACTCTGCGCTTCCTTCCTTCCTGATGATCTTGACTACACGGAACACCGACCCGCTCAAAAAATCAACAGCTTGAAACCTTCACATGTTGAACCTTATCTCTCTGTCAATGTGAAATGGGACCTATCAGTCTCGCCGTCGCCAGCAACCTCAGAGTTTCTTGAAATCGACTTCGCTGACCTGGCTCTTTTTACCATTCACTTGTGCGAACGTTTCGCTTGGCAAACCTCACGCGCTCGCATTCCACAAGGTCTCATCAGTATCTTTTAGGGACTGTGGTAGACATGTGATTCAGAACAGGGATTGTTCCGTTTCGGGCCACCCGCAACAATCATCTTGCGTCTGAACAATCATCTTCTAACGTCGATAGGGCTCTCTGGTGCCCAGTCGTTCTATTTCCTGGCACTAAATGGGCGGCCGTCACCTCCGTCATGGCGTACCAATAGGCGCTCCCTCAACTGCCAAACCAGTGCCCACTTACTACATCTGTCAATGTGCAGATTGCTCGCTGGAATCCTACTTCGATCCGCGTTCTCGCAGCGCTAAAACTGGTCGTATGTTCTACGAGAATGAGTGGAAGAAACATCAGCGTGATCTGAAGGCACGCTCTGATGCCTTGGCCGCACTGGCTTCGCCGGTTGAGGACGAGGCGACAGTCGAGGAAGCGACCCCAAACTTAGATACGGGTCCTACAGATTCCACATCGCCTCCCCCCTCTCCAACAGATCCTGAAGCGCCGGAAGCACCTCCCCTTTCTCCCACACCATCATTGGAATCGGGTGATACCCCGGGACAGGACGATCCGCCAAAGTCCCGTCGCGAAAAGCGTGCGCGCAGCCGTGAAGGCGCTCCAAATCCTCATGATGACGACTACAACGACATGCTCTCCGCCGAGCTTCGCATTTCCCTTACTAGGTTGTCCTCGTGGCGTGAAAGGCTGGCCGATATCGAAGTTATGGACCTTGCTTTTGCCAATTCTAGGGACGGTGAAGCGGCGCCTTTGGTGCTGTCCCCAGATCACGAAGATAACTCCCCAGCCATAGCATTCGAGGGGTGGCTGCTCGAATGTCGCTCACTTGCAGAGCGCGGTTCCATCAGTTCTCACTCTCGTCAACGTCTGCTCGCTACCAGTGTCGAGAACGAGGTATCTGCCGCTCTTGAAGGGTTCGAGTCTCTGAAGGAATCGAAGTACTTGACGAGCCTCGAAAAAAACCCAGTCAACACCTGTACGTTGCCTAGAATTCAACTTGTTATTTATCTGCTGACGCCTCGCCCATAGCTCGCTACTACCTATATCCTGGTAGTTGGGGGCCCATTCAACTAATCTGCCTCATTCTCGCGTCTACTCTCAACGTCTTTGGCCAACTTTCCATTCCCCGTACTGCATTCATTCTCCAAATGTTACGCCTGTTGTTGAAAGTCATTTTTACGACATTCCGCGTCCCTCAAGCAGACGCCGACCAGATCATGGAAGGCATACCCTCCGATGTACGAACCGCACTCCAACGTCTGGACCCTGACCCTGCTACGACGGGCTTTGTCTGTTGTCCCACCTGCTTTGCTACTACCGATATTCCGCCAGACGGCAAACCACCTGCTACAGCGTATTGTACCAATATTCCCCAAAAGGGTGGCAGACCATGTGGTCGGCGGTTGTTTAAGACGGAGTCCTAGACGCCGACGCGGCGATACCTCGCTCAAGATTTCAAACAATGGGTGGCACGTTTTTATGCACGTCCTGGTATCGAGGCCAAGCTTGATCGCAAGATCGAGGTTGAGCAGGCTGAGGAACTCGCAGAGTTGAAGGACATCTGGGATGGTTCAGTCTTACAGAGCTTCAAAGGTCCAGACGGCGAGCGGCACTTCTTGGATGGTAACGGAGAGGGTAGGTTAGTGTTTGGGCTCAATCAAGATGGTATGAATCCGTATGGCAACCGTACAGCGGGGAAGAAGGTATCCATTGGGCCTATTTACATGGTCTGCCTCAATCTTCCTCCCGAGCTACGCTATCGAATGGAAAATATCTTTCTTGTTGGCATCATTTCCGGTCCGACAGAGCCCTCACACGGTGAAATCAACCATTTCCTCAGACCCTTGATCACCGATTTGTTGGCGAGCTGGAACGAAGGCTTTTACCTCAGCCGTACACCTGTGCATCCTCACGGCCGTCGCGTACGGTGCGCCATAGTTCCTATTATCGCCGATCTCCCCGCAGCTCGCCAGCTGGTTGGAATAGGCTCCTTCCGCAGTACGGACTGGTGTTCCGAATGCCACCAGAAACTGCAGGAGAGGGATAATCTTGACAAGGACACCTGGGTTTTGCGCGATTTCAACACTCACATGAATAATGTACGAGCATGGGAGAATGCCCCTACAGAGCATGCCCGAGAGAAGCTCTACGACACAAACCACGTTCGTTACTCGGAGTTCCTTCGTCTCCCATATTGGGATCCCACAAAATTTGTTACAGTGGACTCTATGCATGGCTTTTATCTGGGTCTCTTCCGACGCCACGTTCGTGTTATTTGGGGTATGGATGTCAACCTGGTTGACGGTGTTGACCTTTCGTCCCAACGAAGCTCCTACATTCCGACGTCGAGCGAAATTTCAACAGTATTGGAACGTATTCGAACTAAAGGCGATGCGACAAATCTTAGTCTCGACGTCCTTATCTATCTGTGTCGCTTCAACGAACTACGATTTAGTGGATCCTTACACAAACTCTATGGGAGATTAGTGCGATACGTGCGTTTCATATTTATGTTCCTTATCAATTCGATGCTAATCTTTTCTGAACGAACAGTACGATCAGGCGGGACTCCCAGAGGTCATTGAAGTTTCAGAGGAAACGGCACCGTCACCAGAGCGCACCGCCTTTGAGAAAGACACGAGGGCAAAGCTCAAGGAATACCCTAATGACTTCCTTGGAAGGATGTGTGAGGAGATGATTGGGGGAGCCACATCAGGCGCTTATATGGCGATGGGTCAGACGAAAATGCTTGATCAACTTCAGCGCATGGTAGGATAAAAATTCTCAGCCAAATGCTTACTAATCCTATTTGTAGCGGAGGACACTTGGAATCATCGACGAGAAAACAGGGCATTTGAAGCAACCGGATCTTGCGGGTTCTCGCAAGAAGAAAAAGTCAAGTGTTCTTCTGGGTCGCTATGTCTTGAAGGAAGTGCGTGCGGATATGGAACGGAGGCCTATGCCGTCGTACGTCGGACGTCCGCCTTCTCATCCGGGAGAGGCGGCATGGGGGAAGTTTACTGCCGATCAGTGGAAAACGTTCTGCACGCAACACCTCCCCTTCACACTCACTCGTCTGTGGGGCAATTTTGGGAAAAGCCAACATGCCGCTGAGCGCCGCAAGTACGACATGCTCCAAAACTTTCTTCACTTGGTTAGCGCCGTAATCCTAGCTACAACCAGAACAGTCACTCCTTCAAGCATCCAAGAATACGAATCCGAGATGCGTGCGTATCTGTCGGGACTGTTACAACTCTATCCTGGAGCTCAGATCGAATCCTACCAACATATGGCTATGCATTTCGGGGACCTGCTCAGGCGCTGGGGACCCGTCCATGCTTGGCGATGTTTCGCATTCGAACGATACAACGGCGTCTTGCAGCAGATCCTTACTAATAAAAAATTTGGTAGGCCATTCTACGCCGTTATACTGCTAACTAAGTCATAGCATTTACAGGTGAAATGGAAGCCACCATGCTACGAAGCTTCTGCCGCCGCCAAAATATCACAGCGCTCTATGCCCCTCAAGTACTCCCAGAATTATTGTCTCCTGCGAGGAGCATTTTCCAGCGCTACTTCAACTTCGATTCTCGAGGCACTTGGGCTGCCGACGTGGGAACTGGCGATATTGGTTCTGACGGGATCTCCGAAATCGCGTCCTTTCCTCACTCCGCGGAGCAAATCCCAGACAACGTTTACCAGAAGTTGACCGCCTGGCTCCAACAGCATGATTCATCGGCACTTTCATCGACATCGTTCGTTGACCGTAGTGCTAGGTTTGGAGAGGAGGTTAGAATGGTGGGGCAGAAATTCACCGTTCGCAATGACGAGTCCTCGAGCGCCCCCAAAAAGGCAGACCCGCATTGCTCAGTTGTCACTCATGACGGGAGGGTTGGATTCATTCGTCATATCTTCATTCATCGTCGCGACAACGGCAGTGGGTTAAAGGAAGAAGTCTTCGTCCTTGTGCGCTGCTTACAGGAACTCACACCGGCCGACGCCGCACTTGACTACTTCCGTACGTCTAGGGTGGCCTCCGGTCGCTTGGTCTACAACAACGTTGGGGCCAGAATGGTCTATTCTTTGTCTCAAGTCTCGCACTGCACCCTGACGGTTGTCCGTGGTACCGGTATCGAGAAACCGGTTCGACATGCGATACCTGTAATTTATCATACGGTTTGTCTTCGTCCTCCCATCTTTCAGCAGTTGAGTAACTTCCACTCAGATGTCTGACGTAATCGAGCTGAGCGACAACGAGGAGGAAACGATGAGGACGGCGTCACTGGTCTTTTAGTTTCTCAGCCACACTAATTGAGACATGATCACGCAGGCCTCAGATTGTCATTGACATATGTAAAAAATTACTGCTCCTCCAATTCAGATTGTAACGAACAGAGCTTTTTACTCCTGTAGTGGCCCACGCAACATGTACGATATGAATCAACAGGACTGCGGAACATTCTTGTACACTGGAATAAGACAAGGATAGCGAAATCGACAACATAGCATGAACTGAAACAGGAAGAAGTAAAGCGATGCAAGAAAAGAGGGAATAACGATGAAGGAGAATGACTTAAGTCAAGTAGCGACTAATACGTTCTGTACATTGAGGCATGCCTGGTACAGGAAGGCGCCGTGTCGTCTTCCGCAAAGGAGGCGAGAAGGTGTTGCCGAGTCATCCCCGCACTTGCTAAGAATATCTTGGAAGATAGATTTAGCAAGCAGGCAGCGCCTAATGGTAGGGCCAGCAGCACTCAACTCGCTTGCATAAGGATCAACCTTTTGGATTGCCTTGAACGCCCAGGCCGCGTCTTGATACAGGAAAGCGACATATTCCGCAACATTTCGAAGGAGATAGGTAGCGATGAGAGGAGATTGAATCGCGCGTCGAACTTGTGCGTCAGCGAAGGTAGTTAATCCCCATGGGGCCAGAAAGTCAAGGGCCCTGCCACTCCCATTGATTATACGCAGAAGCCGACGAATATGGGCCGCAACAGGCGGTCTAAAATGTCAATTAGACGGCTTTACGGAACTTCGCTGAGAATACACCTACTCTCGACTAGGTGGCAATTCATTTATGGGATACAAGGCACTGATCATTTGAAAGAAACCAGCTTCCCTCTCTCTGTATGCTTCTACAGGATCGGTATTGTCTGTGAACCTGCAGGCAAAACATCAGTAAAAATGTGTCGGTGAAATGATTCGCAGTCACCAAGAAGACGTATGATAAGATGGGAGTGAATTTGAACGGCGCCGTTCCAAGTGATGAGTTTGCCAGACCTGTGACATGGCGGAGCAGAGGCAACTTATCACAAGCACGTGCCAGGACGTTACCTCTTTCTTGATCCCATTCTTCATGTCCTTCGCGCCCGCATGTTACGGTTGATGCCAAGCCTACGCCCTGTTTGTTCCTTCTCCTGGAATTGTATGTGATAGCGAATCTATGGGCGGCGCGTCTTCACCCTATGCACTAGGGTATATCTAGATATGGCCTCTTATAAGAGGGGGCCATGAT
>QLPD01004816.1:0-11578 GCA_003314085.1 Hymenopellis raphanipes
GTCCTTCGTGTCTTGTACCGTGCAGTCCTTCGTGTCATGGTCCTGCGCACAGCGGGCGCACTCCCTCTCGTTTGGACAATCCTTTGCATCATGATCCCGCGGCATCCTCTGGCAGTTGTTGCACTTCGACGGCTGCGGGAGTTCCCGGTGTACATGAACCAATTTCCCATCCATTGACAGTCCATCTCGAATTGCCTGGTTTGCTGCCTGCCTGGTAGAGAATCCCAGTATGACATTTGCTACGCGCTGTCCTTCACGTCTGCGTTCAGGTGGTTTCACAAATCTAGCCGATGATATCGACAGGTCTGGTAATCCCGACGACTGCTCAACGTAGCGGAGCTCGTCGCTGTCCCATGGCTTGAAGCTGACTGGTACAAACTGCGCGAGTACAGCAAAAAGTTGGCGCTGGACTATGACATCCGTCTTAGCCTCAGCGCTGAGTAGTGACTCGAACTGCGCCTTGAAGTTGGGATCATCTAGAAGTAGCGACGTTTCGCGGTCCTTCGCGTGGGCGATGAAGCCACCTGCAGTCATCTTGGTTACTGCTGCAATGCTCGTCTCGAAGTCATGATCTGTCCCGTAGGTATTGTCGACTGCGTCTAACAGAGCTGTTTGGCATATGTCGACCAGCTCTCGCTCGGTTTTGTTGCTAAAGAGGGTTGGGGCTCCCATACGGATGAGCGCAGGTTTGATGACGATGCGTCGCTCAGCCAGATCTCCTTTGGCTATGGCGTCGGCGTGGTTGGGCGGGAGTGGAGATGAGGGAGAGATTTGGCTGGGGTTAGGGTTATGTGAGAGCGCGTCGGCATAGGTGAAAGCTGGAGCGTCGTGACGTGCGGGTTTGGTTTGGAGGTTGGTGGTGACATCGCGGAGGGAGTTTATGTGGCTTGTCGTCGTGCTGTTGGCCTCTGCCTGCGCCGTGACTGTAAGCGTGAGGGTATTGGATAGCTCGGTGAGTGTTTTGATGCTGGCTTCCATAAGGCCGTCGCTGCTAGGCGTGTCGCTTCTGTTTGTGCTCCTACTGCTTCGTCGACCCGTATAAGTTCGAGTACGGCTGTGAGCTGGGGGACGAAAGCGGTGGCTTTCCGCGCCGAGGCTTTCATCTCTTTCAGTATGGCAGTGAACGCGAGGAGGATGTCTACTTTGATAGTTGTCAGTCCGAAACCAGGAGCATCTAGCACCTTCAATTCCTTGAGCACCGTCCGCTCAGCGCTGAGCTTCCGCTTTGAGTGCCAGGCTCTTTTCATCCTTGCTCACGAAGGCAACAATGTTCACATCGTTTACATCCTCGGGAGCCACCGACGGTCCCCGGGGGTTCGACATATCGCGACCACTAATCCTCTATGTGATTTCTGAGGCTGTCGATGTACAGATACACGGTATCTACGCTACGCTTGACCAGACGAAACTGCCTTCCCGTCGATTCGGTGGTATTTACACCGTGGGAAAAAAGGGTTCGATGGTGGTGCTAAATCAAGGTGCGTCTCTCTCTACTTCATGTTCCCTCACTTCTCTGGTGCGGTTAGGCTTTGTACCGGCCGCTGCGCCCTCGGATGCGTTTCGGGACGCATCCTGGTGTACTAACGTGTTATCGACGATGGACGGCGCGTAACTCACAAGCGAAGCAGCAGTAATATTGCACCATGTTCCTTGCACTTGGACCGCGGGCTGCCAGCCTCGCTGCCTCTGAATCGTGTACGCTCGTCTATACGATGGCATCATCACCATCTCTACACACCATCTCTTCCCGCCCTCTCTCACCCACTCTGTCGCAATGTATCGTGCACGTCCCCGACACCTTGATCCCCTGCCCGACCTCGTTCTCGTTCGAGTACGCCGTTGCCTTGCTTGAGCGCATATTCCACCGCGTGCTCTACAGCACCGGGCCGGCTTTTCCAAGTACCTATGATCCATGGGTAAGCGCGATGGAAGAGATGTGAGCGGCGTACCGAAGCCGAGAGTGGGCATCTCAGCGCCGGTGTTGAGCAGGCGTGGTGATGGGGAGATGGTGAGGGTTGGGCCTTGGCCTGAATATAAACATAATCAGCGGTGTCCTAGGGTGGATTCGCGTGCTGGAGTGGTGTCCTGAGGGTGCTGCTCGTCATGGTGGGAAGGAAAAAGCGTGGGTAGGTGGCTGTGCTCTTGTGGCGGAACCGAACTACGCGTTGAGGACGCGTCAAGGACACCGAAGAGAGGGAGTATTAGTATTGGGTGTCTTCTATGTATTGGGGGAGCTTATATACTTATTTCTTCCCTCGTTTGGACTGTGTCGGGTACCTCCTCGCCGATTCTCGCTGCCTCTTGATCCACGGCAGACCTCTGCCGTCTTTCCTGCAGGGATAATACTCCCTGTAAGGCAACTCTGAAGGGACAAAACGCCTTTTATGGGCGTCCCTGAGCAAAATGAAGAGAAGTTTTTCATTTTTCGGTCACGTGATGGTGTACTAGGCTCATAATTCGGCGTCTAGCTACTACAAACGAGACTACAAAAAAAAGGATGCTCCTCCAGTGAGGTAGCATCTAGCATCTCCACCACCGAGTCCCCCACAAACCCCCTTCCCAACTCGGACAGCAGTCAAACTCGGATGTGGCGCAAAAACTCGAAGACTCCCGATCCGGATATCCTGGTCCTCGCGTACCTCGACTGCGGCATAGAACGACTCGTTCTTCGGACCCAGGTAAGCGCATAGCCGAGTCGTGTCTACAGTGTCCAGTTAATATACAGACTTCTCAAAAACCTAGTGTAGAACTTACCGGACTGGTCATCCTGGTAGTCGCGTAACTCGAGTGTGGCTAGAACCGACATTTTCGCTTCGTTTTGCGGACCCGGGTAAGCCGTATTGACAGCAATACCCGAGTTGTGTCTACAACATCCAGTTAGTAGACAGGTTAGCCAAAACCCTAATCCAGAACTTACCGTTGAAGAGTGGGCCGTAAACAGCCTGAATGTCAGTCCAGCTGTCAAGTTTGACAACTGTTCGAGCACGTCAAGGGGCCGCACCTGGAAAGAACCTCAGTAGTTCACCGGGTGTAGAAGAAAGAGAACATACCGGATACGTGAATACACCGCGCATTGTTGATGCTGTCAAGGCAGCGAATGGCCTAGACTCGAACCTATCAATAACATGATCAATGATGAGCAGGAATGAACCAAAGAATGAAAACTTACTTCATAACCATGAGCCAGATCCTAAAGCAGCAATGAACTCCTCGCGATGAGGACAGTGACTTGATGATGGTCGAGAGCGAGGACCATAGCGGCGGTGACAACGACGACGGCGACAGTGATGATGATGAGAGAGCAAGGGAGAAATGTGCAGCACAACGACATGGTGGAGGGAGGAATGAAAGAGCAAGAAGAAGGCGGAGAGTGTTATATACCTTTTCGGCTAAATGTCCTCCGCGTTAGAATCGAGCTCCAGACTCCATGGTGACGCGAGTAACGTTACAGACTCGATCACAAGAATATTGGCGCGGAGATCCTGCCGGTGTCCAATTGTTCATCCCCTGGTGATTTTGAAGTTTGAACAGAGAAGACAGTTGGAAAGAGCGGCGGTTTCTGCGCTCTCAATACATATATACATTGTCGAGTACGACAAGGCAGTCGTGTAGCAAAGACAAGTACCCCGTGAAGGCGCAATATTTTCGAAGGTCCAGGGGCGACACGGCGCCACAATCGCGGTCCTCGGATATTTCGGCGCTGATAGAACTTGAAGGTTTGAGCGAGAGGGAAAAACAGTTGAATAGCACTCATTGGTGTCTATCGGTTCGGAAAATGAAGCCCAAGTTCACCACAATAACGGGAAGTGCAATAAATTCAAGCAGCACGAAGAACAAGAACTACACAAAGAGTCGGTCAGGGGAAGCCGCCTGAATATTGGAAGTGTGTCAGTGTTTGATGATCGAGAAGTGGAAAAATTATCTTGCCTACGGAATCCCGTCCTCCAGAACCTGGTCACACAGACCTTCACACTCTATCCTCGTGACCGGCGCCATTCCTCCCCACAGTCGCAGTCCAAGTCGTCGTCGTCCTGTAAACGTCGCACAAATGTGATTCGCACTATTGGTACGCCTATCGCTTCTTCAAGCTTTCCAGAGCTAACAGTTTCTCGAAGTACCGGCTCAATTCGTCCAGAATTGAAATCAGAACGCGCCTTCAAGTTTCGAAGCCGCAGATGATACGGCAGGTGCATAAGTTCGGTTTCAGGAGATTTAGAGTGCTGTGAGGCAAAACAAGGTGCGTCGCAGTCCGGTTTCGCGAGTAGAATGTTGAAAAAGCGTCCTCTGCAGGGAACACGTCCAGCGCGCGCAAAGTTAATATCCGCGCGAGTACACGTTCCAGGAGGATCAGACAGTCGTTTATCGAACCAGCAGAGCAAGTTGCACGTTTCAGACGTCCAGACGGTTTAGCGACATGATAGTTCAAGGTTGAGCAGGACGTCGATCACATCGGGCCGAATACCCGCAAGGTCATTCTTTACTTCTGACCACCACCTTGATTATTGACTCTTCTTAAAGGACACGCGTCCGCAGCGTCACCGGCCTCGTTATTCGATTTTCTGGGCCTTGGATACATAAGAAACGAATTACTGGACTTCGGGCAGCGCGTACTGCTCGCCGCAGAGGCTTTGATTTTGTTCAGAGGTGCTTTTTCCTATGAAACTTGACTTTTCAAATTATAAAACTTTCAATAATTTTATAGCTATTTGGTTCTAATTTATTCCCAGGAATGACTCTTTGCTATTCTCGAGCTCAAAACCCGCGAGGGACGACGTTGGCGCCGCCCTGGATCCACACGGGACAACAAGTTCAACTTTGGGTAACCGCAAGAACTTCGCCAGTATTTGAACGCCGGATTGTTGACAGAGGAGGGCGTGGTTTCGCCTCGCCGGCGCGGCTTTTTTTCTTCAGTTGATTTGCGTGAGTTTTGATCATTTGGATTATTTGTTGAAAGTGGTCAATTGACAATTGACACAGATTTCATTAGTTTCTCCCAATTCGTATTCGGATATCACCTACGGTACGTGCATCACGTCTATTCGTGCCTGCGTTTAATAACGCATTTCGGTTTTGTTAACTGACATCCCTGAACAGAACGACTTCAACAACCTCAAATCTTGCAGCGATGACGATCTCGGCGGCTTCGCCGCCTCGTACTCGCTCCCACTACTACTCCCTTTCGTGGAATACGAAGACTTGAATCTTGGGAGGCGTGGTGTCGCGTCGCCGGCGCGGCTTTTGGATCTGGGAAGTTTGGTAAGTTTTGGTGACATTGTGGATGTTGATTAATTGACCCAGATTCGAGTAATTTCCCCGGAATCCGATTTGGACATCACCGGCGGTACGTACATCACGTATACTCGTCCCTGCATTCACGAGAACTGACGGTTTGATAGAATACGCGGAGGCGGCTTCGCCGCCTCTCCGCGTTGGCGAGTTTCTCCATTCGCATCGCGTGGATATCGATATTAATGGATACTTCAGCCTCCTTCGACTCTTCTGGCCCTGGACAACAAAATCTTGACCTAGGACGGCGTGTGGTGTCCTCGCCGGACCGGCTTTTTTTCTGGGAAACTTTGGTATGTTGTGCGCCGTTTTTCCAGGTCTATTTTGACAACAATCTGTCAGTTTAACCTCTATTTGTACATCTATTCGGTGAGTGTTGTCGTCCTCTCTGTGCCATTGAATTGACCGCTGTGATTCAGGGAATAGAACTGTGGCGAAGTCGAGATCACATCGGGACACCGCGTCTTCCACCAATCGCGGATAAATGGAGCCGCGCCCTGGAGATCTGGATCTCAACGAATTCGGCGTTAAAATCACATTTGGAAGTTTCGCGGGACAACCAGGGTACGTACCTTTGTCTCCACTCACTTTACCCGCTCATAACTTGAATCCCTTCAGAACCTCGACCCCAGTGAGCAGCGGCTCTACGCCTCTGCGCCCGCGTTGCGGGCTTCTCACTGCGGTGTGTACCTTGACTTTGCGGAGACGGTGTGGCGCCTCGAGAAACCACTTTACCAACGGACGCGGGCTGGACTTTGGATCATTTCGCGACGACTCGGCACTCTGATCCCGATCTGGATCTGAGGTATTTCGGTCTCCACGACCAATTAGGAAACTTCGACACGGGGACCTTGTTCAGGTATGTGCGCTGTTCTATCCCTGAAGACTGGAGCTGACGGGGAATTCTGCACTAGGATAATGGATACAGCGAGCAGCGGCTCTACGCCGCTGCGCCCGCGTTGCGGGCTTCTCGCTGTTCCTCGAACTCGGACGTCCAAGGTCGCGTAATTAGCGCCACACTTCAATATTGTCTTCAACGTGGCCGAACTTGGCGGGGACATTGACACTGGAGAATAGGGCGGTATGGGTTACTGTTGTCAACGCTTTCGCGCCGCCTACTCAGGATTACTCGCTCCCTTTTGGAATCATGAGGTTAGTGTTTTCCAAATTACTCGATCATTTCCCGGCGTTAACTCTTTCGTAGATGGAATCAACGGCGACTGCGTCGCCGTATCGCTTCCCTGTGGCTCGTATATTTGGCGCTGTTTCGGAAAGGGGACGTTGATGGGGTGGAAAGTGGCGTGAACGTTTTCGCGCCGTCGCGAGGCCCTCGACCCATTCATTACCTTTGAATTCCTGTTCGCATAGACGTCTACACGTAGATTACGGCCTGAATAAACTTGATTTTTATACCAAAACCACTTCTGTTCGAATCTAAGAAAGTGAAGCACACTTGTCGGAGTGCCCTTCAAAAGTGTTAACTAAGTTTAACTACAGAATCTGTATCTCAAAATTGGACAGGATGTAGGCTACTAGAATACCCCACAATAGTGTAGAAAGTATGGCAGAGTATCCTACTAAAACACTGTCAACAGCCAGACTCGGAGAAATTGACCGACTAACCAATATACTACTTGTCAACATTACCGGCAAAGTCAGTACCGCCGAAATCTCCAACACGAACTTCTCCAAAACTTCCTTCCAGGGGGGCCAGGAAACCTGAACGATCGATGCTTGGAACCCTGGAGGTGATGTTCGCGGCGTCACCAGGTCGATATGCCGTGTTCAACACGGGAAATTTCCTCCGCTCGTCCAGCGGGTATACCCAACTGGGTCGATGTTCCAGATGTCCTATTCCCTCGGAATTGACGGGGAAATGTTGTCTTTGAAGGGTACGATCAAGGTCAGGTCACGCCAAGTGATCGGCTAAACTTGTCCTTGTACCACGACCACTCCGATCTGGTGGCACTTACACCAACGCGCCCCCTTGCTCTCCCACTCTCTGGCGACTCTCGCGGACCTGAATTTACCTGGATATTGCTTTTTACCTCATGTAATGCGAATTCCGACGGTACTTGGAGGACTGGGCACGCTTTTACCTGGACTTTTCGCGTCAAGTCCTCAGCGAGGCGTACTGGACCCTGCAAATCGATAGCACGAGGATTTCCTGGCCCCTGTGACGTGTCTGGAGCCTCGACAATCTTATCTGGACCCTCCTGGATCCGGGGAAATGACGCACGATGTAGTGCTCCTCCTCCGTCCCTCCGATACTTTTGGTGAATTCGCATTTCCCGTCCAAACTGGCCCGGTCTGGCGACGGAGCCACTTGTATCTACGCTGTTTAGACTTATTCCTGGCGTCATATTGGCCGTCAATCGCATTTACATGGCAATATTCCTGAATTTAGTGTGGCAACTCGAAGGTTCGTACCTTTTCCGTTATTCAATCGCTTCAACTTTGGTCTGACCCTGTAGCACTTGATCAGAATGTTAACGAAGACCTGTGTCCGCGCCCAGAACGGAGGAGAGAGCGCAACGCGAAGCGGTGCGCATCTCCGTCTCGAAATTAGAGATCTGTAAGTTTTCAAAGTTCTCCGTTTTTCAAACGGCTCATCGTGACTCCTCCATCAGAAGTCAGGGTTGCCTCCTTGAAACCGTTCCTTTCGTTTGGAAGCTGGAAGATGTGTGTACGAATACAATGCTTTATACAGTGTATTCATGAGGAGGACACAATTCTTGTTGGTTTCGGTTCTCTCAGTCGAAGTGCGCTCAACAACTTTTATGGCTCAAAGTTATGCTTCAATGTCAAATATCTACGCCGCTGTTACGCGGTCAGGGAGGTTAATTTGTGCAGGACGTTGGAAACGGGTTCCCGTGGCGTCCGAATAATCCGCCAACAAGTTCCGGGCTTCTCGCCTCATTCAATCTTCCACGATCACGGCGCCCGATTGCTTCATCCTATTTACGTTTACTTGGGGCCTCTACCTTTGGAAACGCGTTAAAAGGCGACAGGATTCCACCAAAGTCATCATCACCCACTTCCTTTCCTTCCTCTTCTCTACTTCTCTCACATTTCTTCTGCTCTCTCACTTCATGGTTCTATACACATATCCATCATTCCAGAGATGCTCTGTTCATCGCTGCCGACGTCCTCGCCATCGCTTTCCGACGCGTCTGAAAGCGTGACTCGGCGCTTAAAGTCACGGGTGGGCTTCTTTCCTCCCACCATCATCTCACTTTGTTGACTCCAGTCTTGCTTGCAGTTTCACTCCCATCTCGACGTCGTTTCTCATGGCATTCAAGACTCTGGTAGGTCGTCGATGTTCTCCTTTGTCGCCGAGCTCGCTGAACAGTTTTCTCCCCAGAGTTTCTTGTCCGTGCCTCTACAGCGACAAACACGGCGGGCTCGACGGCGCTGATGTCCCAGCAGATACATTAGCCTCTCGGTACTTTGATTCCGCCTCTCCACTTATTTCTTGTGCTCACCATTCGCCAGATTTGGACTCGGCCTTCCCGCCATAGTGTCACTCCCACCTTGAGCATGGCCTTACGTTCTCTCTGGAGTCGACGCCGACGCTGGCAAGCGTGAACCTGGTCGTTCTAACCCGCCCTCGCGACTGCCACGGCCGCTGTGGATTCTTGGTACGCCTCAGAGCCTTCATTCCGTCTTCATCCATATTAATGAAATGCCTGTCCTTAGTGCGTTGTCATCTTGTACCAACGCCCTACCTTGGCCCTCAGAATTGAATTCGGCCTACAGCGATGGAACATACCTGGTCCCAAGGTGAGCTCGGTTGTCCCGACGCCGTGTTTATCGTCTGACTGGTTGTCTGCGCTGTAGCCTTGACGATTGCCGGCTTGTGAATTTGATCCACGACGCGACGTTGCTCTGTTCAGGATTCCTCGATTCAAGGTAAGCTGAACAGTCCGGCTGCTACATCTATTGACTGACAATGCTCTTCGTCAAGGACCAACATTCGTCGCAATATGAACACGGATTTTGTTATGCGACTACCCTCCAGAGACACGACCACACAAGACGGTCTTCGGTCGGGTCTGCCGCCTCCTTTTGGATAATTCATTTGGCTCCGTGCTTGTGAAGGACAGTTGGGCTTCGAGCCGGCTGAACACCCATATGTCCTTCAAACGGTGCGTTGAAGTCGAGTCTATCGCCGTGTCAACTAACCGTTCTTGGCAGATCTAATTGACAAGACTGTGTGAAGGAACTCGACTGGTAAGTCGACGTGCTGTTCACTTGGGCCTTGACTCAACCGTTACTGCGTAGATTCAGTTCGATTTCGGTTTAATTCTTCTATGGTACGCGGTTCGCTTTAACGCGTTATATATTCTGACTCGAATTTACTAGTCGGACATACACAATTCACTAGTCCCTCAAGAAATGGGCCGACATCTTAGGTGATGCTCGGCGGTTCACCCACCGAGACAATTGCGTCTACAACCTACTTCACTGTGAGCACACAGTTCCCTCGACTCGGACAGTTTGATTCAAATGTTCTGTTTCTCGCAGGCTTCTTCGCGAATGGATTTCTTACCCCACCATCAACTCTACCCAGCTATCTGGCTGGCTTACCCTTAGGAGTGTCCACCCCCCGCCTCTTCCCCGTCGACGAGAACGCCTGTTTGCAGGCGCGTTATCGGGCTCACGGTTCTGTCGGGTATCAGGCATGCTTGCTGCCATCTACGCGAGGCGAATCTGTGCCCATTATCTGCCGTTCCCATTTAAATGTATTTCCAGCCTTCAACAAGGTGTTCTCGAAGCAGAGTGCATCGATGTGGAGCACAATAGCGCGTGTGTGCATGTCCGGCGGGCACGGTAAATTTGTTGCGACGATAACAACAGTCTCCAAGACTGACTTGACGGTGGTAGGTACGTCCGGTTTAATATCTGTTTGAACAATTCGTGTTTACTGACTATCCCTCTGTAGATACTACACCGAGCGATGGGCGCCGCGATCCCTGCATACTTCAGACTCGCCGTTTCCCTCTCAGGACGCCCAACAACGATTCCGACGACTGTCTCGAGGACTTGTAAGTGTCACTTTTGTTGTCAACTTGAGCGGAAACTTACAACTTACTTGTTACAGAGTTTATAACACTGTTACCCTCGGGAGACGGGCGCGCGCTACTTCAAGACGGTTTTCGATTCGAACGGTGAACAGTTCACTCGGCTTCATGCCGGTGAACAACAGTACGGCTACACGCCGACTGTACACTCCTATGCGGAACCCGGATGTATCTTTGGACACTGTTGGATGCTTAAGATGAAGTGCTATGCACTGATAGCAGTATCAGTGCATAATAACATATAACATGAGACAGCATGGCGCAGGTTATGGGGAAGGGCACCCGCAGGGGATGCCCTTGGGCCCCGACAGGGAGACTCCAGTTGAGGCAGTCAGCCGCGAGGGCGGGTGGGCCCATTGCAGCAGTTCCCTGCCAGGGCAACTTAGCGTAGCATTGAGACTTAACTAGAGATCAGTTAAATATGACTCTTAGTGTCTCAATCTTATATAGGGATGGGAGGGAGGGAAAAAACAAAGCTGCGGGTGCCAGCTGACTGCCGTGGAGTCAGCGCGCCCGACTTTCTCTGAAGCGACGACGACTGTGATGGCGGAGCGGAAGAGAAAGAAATTGATCGCATCACTTACGTGTCCGAAGACCTCAGTTTGCCCTCCCTCGTGCCTTGGTCTGACAAACTTACAATCTTTGGACACTGTTGGATGCTTAAGATGAAGTGCTATGCACTGATAGCAGTATCAGTGCATAATAACATATAACATGAGACAGCATGGCGCAGGTTATGGGGAAGGGCACCCGCAGGGGATGCCCTTGGGCCCCGACAGGGAGACTCCAGTTGAGGCAGTCAGCCGCGATACCCAAACCCGAAGGAGCACAGCGACGCATCCGGCGGGCTGGTGAGGATGGAATCTCCCTGCAATGTGAGTGGTACAGATACCCAAACAAGAAGGGCCTGAAGGGACCGCATCGTACCACTCAAACAGTAGCATGTGTCCTGGCCACAGAATACACAGGATATGAATGGTAGCAGTGCCGTATCGCGAAAACGTAGCAGTTGCATGGCACTGTGTCCCGGCCACAGAATACTCGGGATACGAACAGGTAGCAGTACCATCATGAAAACATAGCAGTTGCGTAGCATTGTGTGTCCCGGCCACACGAATACACGGGAATGCAAACGGTAGCAGTACCATCGCGCGAAATGTAGCGGTTGCATAGCACTGTGTCCCGGCCACAGAATACACGGGATACGA
>QLPD01004819.1:0-13879 GCA_003314085.1 Hymenopellis raphanipes
AGCGGCGGTGTATAAATCCGGGAACGCGTTACGGAAACGGTCCCGCAAATCCGTGGAACGCCGTCCCTGCTCCTGGAAGACGGGGTCCTTTACAATGACCGCCCATAGCGTGCCGTGTTTGTCGTACCCGGCCTTGAGGGCGCGGTCCTCCTCCTCGGTAAATGGCCGACGTTTCTTGGAGCGTGTCTTTTCGAAGAGCGAAGTCCCGTCGGGCAGCGTAGAGCGGACTTTGTTGGAGAGATGAGTACGGGCATTGGGGTAGTGCTGCTTGTATGCGTCCGGGTAGTATGTACGGAATCTAAACACGCGTGCGTGTGAGCGGGTGTACACCAAACATAAGAAAGCAATAATACCTGTCCTTCAAATCCACTGGAGAGCGATTATCAAACTTGAATTCTGGGTCGCTGAGGATTGTCTTCCAATTGCCGACACCGTGCTATATCCGTCTAATTAGCTGGTGTAATAAATACAAATGGCGACACACACACCTTGTTGCACCCGTCAACGAGCATCTTGGTTTCTTCCGGCGACCACTTCTTGCGCGCCTTCTTCTCTGCTAGCGGCGACGACGACCCGTCATCTCCTCCGTCGCCGCCCCCATGTATCATCCTAAACTTACCGTGCTTCTCCTCCTCATTAAGCGCCGCACTCGTCTCGGCAACGTGCGACTCCAAGCCTGTATCGTCGCGAAAGTTGAAGGCAGGCACTACCCGTGGCGAGTTGGGCAGCGCGAGGGACACCCGTCGATGCTTAAGCGGTATTGCGGGGAACGGCGCCTTGAAAGAGAATGTCGACGTTGGCAGCGGGGTAGCGCTCGGACCAGTAGAGGGTAGCGCAGGCGGCGCAGACGCAGACGCTGGCTCAGGCGCCATCGTCGTCGTCGTGGTAGAAAGCCAAGAGCGAAAGTGGGATGCTCATGGGCACGTTGCCGCCAGGGGCTCGCCGAATCGGGAAATATTCCCGCGCCGGCGCGTCCCCATCACTACTTGTTCATCTCCAATCCTAGTCTCCACAAAACAAAGGCGTGGGTGGGAGCGGCTGTTCGTGATTTAGAAGTGTGCGATATTCCGCAGCGCCTTTCATTTCGGGTAATCTACCTCGCAACAAGCATCTCATCTCCGAACAGGCAATTCAAAACGGTACTTGCTTCGTATCTAACGCAATTTGAATTATCGGTTCGCCTCGAGGAGGAAGTGCACACCGTCTGTCGCCTACACGAGGTCGGGCTCATGTTTGCGCAGCGTCAGGTCAGATTCTGAACATGACATCGTTGGAGCTGGGCGTGTGGCGTTGCAGAGGCCAGTAATTAAATGAAACCCCATGTTCTCTTCCATAGATTAGAAATCCTCAAGGAACTTCTGATGATATACGAATGCCTTGCAATTCTCAAAAAGTTCGTTTTTGGGCTGGCATTTCATTCGGATACGGGGAATCGAACCCCAAGCTAGCGCGACAGATGCAAGGCGTGCGCATGAGAGGCGCAAATTTTAGCCTTTACACCATATCCGACGCATTGCCAAGATGACCTTCACATTTCTTCCAATGCGCCACATATTCAAAGCCAATAAAACGCTGGTACACAGCATATTCACACCTAGGGAACCAGATGCAAAAGACTAAGCAGATACTCAGAGCATTCTTGGATGTCAATAGGGCAGGGAGCACAACGTCGCACCCTCACTTCGCCTTAGAGAAAAAAGTGTGGTATTCACACCCCACGTCCGTACAAAGTAAGTCCGCGCAGGACACCGGCGGGCAGTTACACAATGTGACAATTGAACAGCGACCTTGGAAAATTTTGATGAACAAACCGATAGTAGTTCGGATACGAGGAATTGAACCTCGAGTCAGTGCATAGACAACAATGAGAACCACTCAGGCTAGCCGTTACACCATATCCGACGTCAAGCTTCAATGCAAGACTGATCCTCATCCTATTTGTCTAAGAAACCTTCGTGGCGCCTCCCGGCCTCCTCTTAATTAATGCCATGACTGTTCTTACTACTTACGCCACACAAGTATCAGTAGACCATCCTCGAATGACATCGGAAGTGATGTGGACAACCGCTGCCGTTCTCATCACTACTTACACTGGCCTCCACGATGCACGTTCAAAGAGCCCCCTCGACTTTTTCTCATTTCGCAGCCGGGAGGCGCTGTACAGAACTGTCAATACTTATAGCACCAACATCTTCACTCCATTGATACCAGCTCACGTCCCCTACGCCACATTTCCGACATAAGTACCCCTCCTCCTACCCTGAGCGTCGAGTTCCTGGTAGGCGAATTTGCTTCACTGACGAGGAAGCTAAAAACCTACTTCCACTATGCTTCCATTCGGATACGGGGAATCGAACCCCGAGCTAGCGCGAAATTCCAATAGAGTCAGGCCATGAGAGGCGCTAATGTTAGCCTTTACACCATATCCGATGCACACCTCTAAATCTTCGCCGTTCCCCAATCTCCTTTCCTTCCCTCCTCCTCACACAATACACTGATAGCTTGACGCTACATACTTATGAGCTTAACGCTACATACTTATGAGCTTAACTTAGGCGGCTGCCTAGTACCGATGCCATCCGGAAACGGAGTCGACACTCCCAGAACATTTACAGCGCCACCGTACACTAGGTGAATCAAGGTGAGCACTTGTTGCAAAAACTGAATGGTGACAGTGTATTCGGATACAGGGAATCGAACCCCGAGCTAGCACGAACTATGGCTTCGACTATTACTTTAAATGAGAGGCGCTAATGTTACCCTTTACACCATATCCGATAGACGGCAACCAACCCATTTGTTATTTCGCAGTTCTCGACACAGTTGAATAACACCTTTGTATTCCCTACAGCCGACTGCACAGGAACTAGAAACTATGAAGGAGTTCAAGTTGTTCATGCCTAATACTCCACCCCATGGAATCACGACACGACACGCCCATCCACACTCCATCCGGGATTATTCGTCGAAATCTTCCCCACACCCCCCTCGTACACTCCATCAACGACAAGCTCAAGACTCGGGGATATAGTAACACCCTCCTCCATAGCCCAAAGCGCAACCGCCACCGTACTACAAACAACGTTTATCACACTGTCGTTACAATGAAAACGAGCCGACTCACTTCGTCCCATGATAATCCAAAATCCCTTCATGGACCGGAAACTTCGCTTGAGGCCTACACATCAACCCGTCATCTCAAGCCCAAACCGACAGACATCACGAGCAATCACGTACCCAAGATTCGCAACACGCTTCCCCATCATCCACCCATTCACAAAGAGATACACCCTATACGGCTGCCCCAGCCCCTCCGTGAACGTAAACGACATCGGCACATCCAGCCCCGAAGGAATGTCCAAGTCGAATGTAGTAACAAAGAATCCAACACCCGCAGCAGAACCAGGAAGCCCATCACTTAATTCCCTGCTCTCCCACGTCGACGTATCAAATCCCGGGAGATGCCACCCACTACGTTCACCGAAAAGACCTCCTTCGTTAAAGACGCCACGCGCTTTATCCGGGTACCTACGTAAACGTAAGTATAAGGACTGGTTTGTCGCGAAGAGGTTGAGGTACCCTGTATATCCGCCAACCTTGCCTTGTACTTTCCAGTCGGAGAAGTTTCCAACATCCAGTTTGAATCCCCGAACACCCCGCGGGCTCTTTATGGTGTCGGTGGTTGCTATACCAGATGAGCATCATACATGGACGTGACAGCAGGTGGTACTCACCAAGTTGAAAGGTCTCGTTCAAACCCATGTTGTCCTGAGAAACGTAAGCTTGTTGTCCGCAACACGCACTAGCAGTCGCAAGGATACGTACCTGCACAATCGTGATCACATTATCACCTTCCAACAGCGCCCCGTCCGGAAAAGCAAATAACTCGTCTGTCTCCTCGATCATGTTTTGACGGCTCGAAGAGCTAAGAGAGTTCATGGTCAGAGAGGCAGCATACTGAAGGTAGAAAATAGATATGCTTACTTCCCATACGACGTCTTCAAGAATACGTCGTTAAGCCAGACGCTCGCGGCAAAAGCTACAAAGACTTTGAGATCACCACTTCACCATAGCACCGATGGCTTACCTTCGCCACCATTAATAGACAAATTGACACTCTTCTCTGCACCCGTTGCATTAAAGTGCCCGCGCCACAGGACGATATTCTCACAGCTGCACATAACCCCGTGAGTATACCACCAGCCCTGAAAGAAAGCAAGAAACTTACAACCCATAATCACACCCATAAAGAACCCTCCCATCCCCATAAGCCGGCTTCACGGGCAGATTGGTCGTCGTATGATTGGCCAACACCCAATCCCCATCATCGAACTCTCTCCCAATCTCCGGCAGACTATCCTTAAACTTCCACCCTCCCAATGCTGGCACCGTCACCTCTGTCCCAGCAAACGGAAGCTTCGCAATAAAGCCGCCCTTGCTCGTCAACCCGCGCCTCGTCGTCAATCTGACGCCATTCCAGGTTATAGTCCGAACGGAACTCGGAGCAATGATGGTTGCGGTAGTGGAACTGTTGAGATCGCCGGTCAACGCCAGGGTGGAGCCTTGGATGTCTGCGCTGCGCACGAGGTATGGGCCACCGACGAGGATCGATTCGTTCGTGCCGAGACCCCAGAATGTGCGGAAGGGATTGCTCGAGTCCCCTGGGATAATTGGGGAGAAGAAGGATGAGGCGGTGACGGTATCGGCGAACAGGATGAGCTGCGTATCGGAGTCATGTACGGCGACAATGCCAGGCTTGATACCTGCTGCAACGGAGACCACAGAGGTCGTTACGCTGAAACCGGACGGGAGAGCGTCGGCGTTGAGCGATGTCCCAGTACGCTGGATGGAAAATTCATGTGATTGGTCTGCGTCGCCGTAGAGGAGGATAACATCCCACGCGTCGATGACACCGGCATAGTAAACCGCCGCCGTAGAATACAAGACGAGGGAGGAAGACCCAAAAGCGTAGTCGGTCACCACGACTTTGGACTGGCGACCATTAAGCGTCAATCCCTTGAGCTCGACGTCTCCTTTCGAAGTAGACACCGATAAGTCAAAGTCCGTTACAGTCCTGGAACACCGATAAACAATACCGTCATACGAAGCGATATTGAACGTACGTCGAAGTAGAGTCGTTATGGCGCAGAATATAGAACCCAGAACCGAAATCCGGGTTACGCAAGTACGTCGCAAATATCGCGGCGTTGGAGGTGACGGCAAGTCCAGTCATGCTGTCCGCTATCCAGTCGGTTTTATAAAACTCGGGAGAGCTTCGAAGGAAGAATCCTTGACGCTTGAGCTCGTCATACTTCGAACCGACAGTACGATCTTCGGAGATCTACCGACATATTGTTAGATGACAAGTTAAGGTGCAAACAGAGTGAGCGTTACATACCGTGGCTCCGTAATCGTACGACGTATAACCCTGACAAGGCGTCTTGTAAGTTTTCCGTTAAACATGCGATTGCCGATGTATTTACCCCTCTAATAAAGAGAGCGATGAGCAAGAGAGACAGGGAAATACAGGCAGTGAACTCACGGGAATGGAATCGCGCCCCAAGACGTTCCTCTAGTGTAAGTTTTTAGCATGAAAGGAAATGGAGTGAATTATTGAATCCTCACCCATATATCATATAAAAGTTTATGAGCTTCGCATTGGCGGCCCACAACTGCTTGTAGAAGACCGACATGAAGTCGGCGCCGGTGAGGATCGCGCATTTCTCGTAGCCTGTAAATTTGAGGGTAGACAGACCCCATATGACGTACACGGCAGCGTACCAGGTGAGTTGGGTCCCCAATTATCAAAACCGCCGCCTTGGAACTCTACGCAGCATATAAGCAACATCAAGTCGAAGACAAGACAAAGGACATACCGGGGAAGTAGAATGGCTGAGCAGGGTTCACGCTTTCGTGATACTCATGGAAATTTGTCGTGACGTTCCGCCATACCGTCGGGTGTGAACAGTCAAAGCTTTGAGGATACTCATCAAGGCTGTTTGTCTTCAGTAACTATCCAAAGTCACGACAAATAGGAATACAAACCCGTAGAGGTCAACGGCTCCCTAAGCATTAAGAAATTAGTCAAGGACCTTGTTCAGCCAGACTTTGCCTTACCGTTCCGTTAATGAATTGGGCGCCTTGGAATGCGTCGTTGTATGTGAGAGGAACCACGATTGCAGAAGCACGGTAGACGTCTTCAAGATCTTGGAAATAGGTATCACCGTAAGTGATACCACCAAAGGCCTGGATATATTCGTTGTCTACAAAAGGGCGTCAGTAAACCAGAGGTGTGTACCCGGCGCGAGAACATACCGATTTGAATCGCTGTCACAGGCAGATTATATGAATGAACGTGTACATTTGAGAGATTAACGTAACATACCGATAACTGGTCCACCTTCGGTGATCTGATATGGGGCCGTTTCTTCGATGAAGCCAAGAACGTAATCCTGCCACGCTTCTCTCCAATCCGAGTCGTTGGTCCGGAGCTGCCCAGCAACCTCACTGGTTGCCCAATGAGCGATACCGCCTGCTGAAGTTTCGGCGTTGATGTACTATGCCAGACACATCAGAGTATTTTGTCCATACAGTTTATCTAGACATACCGGACCTATGTGGAACGATTAACGCACCCGTGCAATACGAAGAAAAACCATACGTACCAGGGCGCATTACCAACCAAACGCCCGCCTCCAACGCGGCTTCATAAAGTGTCTTCAGAGAACGGTACCCGTCAAAGTCGACTACGCCTCTGGAGGGGTTAAGGAGGCCCATATGCGTGTAGACGCTGACCGCGTTCAGACCAGCGGCTTTGACCTTTTGGAGAATGTCTGGCCAGAGATCTGGGACGGGTAGACGGAAGGTGTGGAATTCGCCCGAACTACAGAAACAAGTTCAATGGAGTGGAAGGTCAAAGAGGCGGCGACATACTAGATAAACGTGCGCTGCCCGCGCAGGAAGAGACTGTAGTTGTCGAAAGACACTTGATCCGTAAAGGAAACCGCCCGCGACGTGAAACTATCACGAGGTGCAGAAGCGTGAACAGTCGGTTTCGCGAGTGCGCCAAGAGAAATAGTCGATAAAGCAAGAGTGACGAGGACAGAGCATTGACGCAGTAATCCCTTTGTCTTCGCAACAGATGGAGAATACATCACGAAGCCTGTCATAGAACACATCGCGTCGTTGACGTTTTATAACATCAATAACACTCGCATTCGTGCCGACCGCGACGCATCCCATGACCGTTAGGTACGAAATACTGACGAGGATTCCAAAGTAGAAGACCTTCTACGGACCGTAGGGAGCGGGTGAAGAAGACGCGTCAAGTGAGCGCGGCGGATAAATTTCGCTGCCTAAAAACACTACGTTAGTCTGATGTTCTAGACCCCGAAGATGCCGGTGAAATCACTTGCTGGGCCGACAGTCGTGTGGAAAGACTGGCTCGCGGTTCGCCTCCTGTCGGCTGTGATACGTTTTGTTGCATAATCGATTTTGGGGGGGCAACGTACCAGCTGGTGGGCTCCATGGTCTATCAGAATAGTTGGCGACCGTTTCTCCATAGGGTGGCTCGCAGCCTTCAGGGCATCCAAGATAACAATTAGCGTCTCAGGAATGTTGGAAGAAACGACGCCGCCGAGTGTCTCCGACCATTTGAGCCAGTGTTTTTCTGTAGGCATATCGAATAGATTAACAAGGACGGGGAGACCTTTGGGGTCGGAGGAGGGTATGACCGTCGCGTAATGGCACGGTACCAGATGCATAGAGCGACAGCGACACCGAAGAAGGCGATAGAACGCGTCTTGTTGGTGAAAAGAAGAAGAAAGTGGATGGACGAATGCGGTACAAGGACTTGCAGGTTCGTCCACGCCGCAAGACGGCACACCTGTAATACTATCTGCAGGCGCTTGCGGTAGCAGACGGGTACGCCATCTTCAAGCTCTCAGGGGGGGAGCGTAAGAAACAGAAGAGTCAAGAGACAATCGAAAAGCAAGTCGCCAAACTCGGAACCATTGATTGGATAAACTTTTTAAACACCGCTGGCCAATGCCGAGGACTCCAAAGGGGGTTTTGCTTGAACTTTGACGACGACATGATTCGTTCAATCGTCGCACAAGGTGCTCCTGTTCATGTCGAAAGAGATCTGAGTTTCTTGTCCATTTGACAGTAACGGTGTTGGATACCACTAGCCCTTCCCTGCGTTTCATAGAATCATAAACTTGCAGGCGCCGGACACGCTGTTTTCTCAGGACTGGGATGTCAAGGAGAGCGAGATGTATAGTGCGGAGATATGAGGGTTCAGAGACTGGATACTTAGTCTTTATGGTGATCAAGTTTCAAGCCGGGAATTTTTCGGCGCGATCCAGGTTGCCTCCGGCAATCATGATGGCGTCGACTAAGCCTTGCTTTTGTGGCGACTGTCTCACGTCTACTGATGCGTTTTTGTGGCTTTGAAGGTATAAACCGACTCTCATCTGGAACCGCTCACATACTCCCCATAGCATGTTCACAAAACTCTTCCAGAAAGAATACGCGCGCATGTTCTATCCGACGGCTCGCGGATGCACGCCCATGAATGCAGATACGGCTCAAGCTGACAATTCTCGGGCCTTTTTCGTGGAGGGCGTTCAAATTGGGGACCTAATTTATCGGCGCTCTTCGGGGCCCGCTTTGTACGCTGGTATCAACATTACGAAGGGGGCTGATGATCCACGAAATTGGCAGTCCTTACCAAAGGATTATGAACCGTGCACCCTAGAATTAGGCGTCGACTATATGGTTCATTCTGGCCGCTATCCCAGTCCTAGCGTTGTCGCTGGCACAACAGACTCCAGTACGGGATTTGAGCTAACCCCCATCACGCCTACTCAGTGCGTTGCCCCTCCGTTGTTGTAAAGCACTCATTGATACTCGCTACAGATCGGACGGCATAGACAGATTCAAGTTCTCGACCACCGCAGCTCAAGGAGCGTATTGTGCACTACCTTTCGGCGGCTCCTCTTACGAGTGCACAGCGTCAGGCATCGCGAAGCTGCGGCGCTACGCCATGGTACACGGCGCCTCTTGGTACCATCAAACAGGCCATGTAGACAACTTGGACATCCAAAACGGAGATCTCGTTGTCATTACGGGCTGCGACAAAACATCGTACTGGTCATGCGGCTTATTCTCCTCTGCCGGACCCAACCCACGAATGACAAAGACACTGTCCGTTCCTAAGGTCGTGGAAGGCGTCGCGCAGTCCATAAACATAATTGGATCCTGCCCTTCGGAGAGCACCTCGATGTCAGCAGATTTCTGGCTTCAAAGCGGTCGACCAGACGGCGCTTACATGCTAGAAAACGAGCCTGCCTGTTTTGCCTTTCGTGGGTTCTACATATCCCTCAAAGCCTCCATATATAACGACATTCGGATGCCTTGGGGAATCCGGAAAACATTGTGGCATGCTTTTCCCAGGGCATTGCGCCCGCCGACACGATCGTGGCCCTTGCTGATGTATCCTGCCGTGAGTTCGTGTTCACCCTTTGTCAAGCACTGAGCAATTGACGAGAGATATAAGCCTCATCACCCGTGTGCCCCCATCAGCGAGCTCGTCCATTCGTCGGTAAGAGACCTCCTGCTTTCTGCTACGAGTACAGAGTGTGCTCATTGGTGCGCTAGGACTCACGCGTGAAGATAGTCGTTGTCCATGACAATGCTATTCTCTCTGTGCTAGAGCCGGTATGTTCTACGGTTTGAGCCTTTACGCACCTATAACTTTGATTCTCTAGGACGAGAATTTCCTTCCGACTGACGCCGAACTGGAACGAAGAATGACGGCCCGATATGTCGTCCTTGTAGATTCTGGCGAGTTGACTGCTTTGATCAGTGTTCTGCACTACTTATCGTGATTTCGATGTAGCGGGGCGCGCCTTCCTACAGGACAAGAGCGATGTTAAGCTCAGTAAATGGAAGAGGTTCTGTTTGATTCATCGCCGTGGATTTATTTCTGTCCGCCATGAACATCTCGTCAATGATTCAGCTTCATAGACATGATTATGTAGATTTGTACTTGAGCCCTCCATGATACCACTGCATTTGATTCCTCTTGAGCTGTGTACCACTGTCTGCCTTTGTCAAGATGTACTCAACCTGCGTCGTTTTATCCGCGATCCCGCGGAGATCAGTCACTATCATTCCGGTCGAGATCCACTATGGATGCTCCACGACGGCTACAAAGGAGAGCATGATGAATAGCCCGGCGCTGAGCACCCTAAATTGTGTCGGGCGACACCGGTGATCGTGCAAGAAGCAGGAAGGACCAGTTTTGGTGAATCTTGCCTGGAATGCTGTTTCGGAGTTTTCCTGCTGTTTCCTTCCTTGTCAATAAAACACAGCGAAGTAATCAGACGGTCCGCTTGCGGTGGTTGATCCACATGAAAACTCGACAAGAAGCAAGTTTGAATATAGTAAAACATCTGTCGTGAACATTGAATACCGTGAACACGCTCGAGATCCTAGAGTCCTGTACAAAAACAAAGTCCTTGAAAGTCCATCCTTACGAGGAGGCCACATTATCGCGAACCCACTCCCCAATCACCTCATACAGCGTCGGAGCGCTGAAATGCACATTCTGCCCATGACCCGCTCCTTCAATAATCGAAGCAGTAAAGTTCTGCGCATTCGGGAAGAAATCCTTGACGTGCTGGACGGGAGCGGACTCCTTGTTACAATCGCTAGAGCAAAACACACTGAGAACAGATGGCCGTCGACTTTAGATAAAGGACGAGAAAGAGAACGAGCGTACAAATCTGCATCGCCGTTGATGGCCAGCACAGAGCCTGTAAAGTCCGATGCTATGATTGCAGGAGGACCGAATGTCAACAGCTCCCCTGTTGATTAAAAGGTTCGCTGATTCTCGAGGTGATTAGAAAACAGTGAATACACGAACCATAAGCTATAGTTCCCCTGTTGTCAATCGACCATTGCAGGGCATCTACAGCCAACTCGATCAGTTACTACGCCAAGTCGACTGTGTAACAAGACAAACCCGCGCCGTAGTGAGGATACGAAAAGAAGATGGTCAAATCCGCGACCAAGTCTCCCGTGGCTAGGTACGTGTTGTCGAGCGTGGCTGGTCAGAACATTAGAACTATCAGGACACGACAAAACAAGAAAAGCGTACCAAACTTGTCCGGGTACGCCTCGTTCGCCAACGCGAGATTCAGAGCAAAAGATGATCTCCCAGAATACGATTCCGGATCCGCCGAAAAGCCTGTGAGGACAAGATGGTCGACGGCTTGAGGAAACGCAGTTGCCAGGTACAACAAGGTGAAGCTAGAAAAAGAATGTTTAGTTCATGAACGTCAACTTCTAGCCACGGCAACGTATACCTTCCGTAAGAATGCCCGACAGCGACCAGGCTCTTCGCATGGAGCTCATCCCGCGCCACCTGCGCCATGGCATTCGCTACAGCGATCTGAGTCGCTAGCTGAAGCTCCTGGATCCCATCCGGGTACGTCCCGTCAGCTCTAACAGAGCTTCCAGTACCCAGACGGTCGTAAGCAATTGTCGCTTCTCCCCTAGCTGCAGCGGCTTCTATAAACGAATAGCTGTAGTTGTTACCAATGACGATGTCCCAGTAGGACTTGGTGAAACCGAGTCTGAACAAGAGAATCAGCGGTTGGGTAAGATGGAAATCGAGAGACTTACCCATGAAGAGCAAAGTTCACGATACCACCGTCAAAATTCGGAGGAGTGCAAATGAGGGTAGAGATAGAGTAATTGGCCACGAGTTGTCTGTTTTCGAACGAGGGTGTCGGCGCTGTTGGAGCGAGCGCCGGGACTATCGTGCCAGTGAGCTCTTCCTGGGTCGCTGGGATGGGAATCGGAATATCCAGCGTCGTCACGTTCAGCGAAATCACCACATCCTTGGTAACACACTGCGCGACGCGCCCATCGCCATTCGCAAAGGCAGCCAAAGCGAAAAGAAGTAGTAAGAACTTAGGGAACATGGAGATGGAGAATAAGGATGAGGCTATTTCATCTCAGGCCCAGCCTGTTATATACCACAGAACGCTACGAACAGACTGACGGTTAATACCTCGACAACGTACAAAAGGGCGCGTGCTTACATGCATCACATGATAGGATGATTAACGACTTGAATATTATGATAAAGATAGTCCGCGAAATGCCCGGTGTCTGCGGTCCTAGGTATGGCAAAGGCTGTCCTTGATATTGAGGGCATGAGCAAACCGTGCATCCCGATGGGGCGTATTCGGCCATGATGACTGACTTTTGGTAGGGCGGCCGAGTTTCTGAAACGTAGTGGGAGTCGCGCTCCGAATCCTACATAATTCGCTTTGCACCACCAGGGCCCGGCGTCACAGGTCCTTGGTCGACAGGATAAAAGGCATGGGCGTAGCGGGAAAAAGGGAACGGCCTCAAATGGGGAGCATGTCAGCACCAGCAGATTTGGCGGAATACGAGTAGGGCTGTCCCTGCGCACCAATGCGCCGAATATCCTCACATCGAAACTGCTGACCGTCGTGTTAGAGGGATGAACGATGAGCGCACCTCGCAAGAAACGTTTGACTTATCGAAAATCAGGGGCTACACGCGGTTTAGTAACCGTGAAAGCCGGCGTCAAGTCAAGAACTTGTCAAGAACTCTTGCCTTTCAGCGAAGAACGATTGTCTGCTTGGTTCTAATATACGTAGTTCGGCAGCGATTGGAATCTTCATCGTACACGAATACCATAAGTAAACGCAGTAAATAAAAGTCACATTCAGAACATCATAGAAAGATAATGGTAGCCAACGATGAGAAGCAGTACGGTACCGACATTCATACGCTCCCATCTCTCGGCACCGGCGCTTGTGACGACGAGTGGTGCTGCCTGGTTGATAGTCTTGATGACACACCCAGTGAGAATCGCATCCATGATTGGAAACGGAGTGTTCGGCGCCCCATCCTTCTCTGCAAAGACTGCAGAATTATTGTATCCATCAAACTCCAACGATATGCTGCTGGCTCGGAAGTACTGGATTGTCGACTCGGGACGGACCACCTTTGGATCATAGTCGAAAGGACCTTTGACGGCGTTTGGGGCAACCGACATGGTAAGCTTGCTACCGCACCCTACCCGGATATCGGTGATGAGGGACGCCACTGTGCTCGCGTCCGACACGACGCGCAGAGTCTGTTTCCGTTTGAGACCCTCAATTGTAGCATACTTCATGGGTCCACCGGGGCGATTGGAGCTCTGAGAACCGCCGTACTGAAATGGTTTCTCGTGAGCAGCATCACAGACGGGACAGGCAAAGCAAGGTACCTCGGGTGGGTTCAGATAATCTAAGTCTGGGCTCTCGTACACGAGTGGCATGTAGTAGAAAGGAAAATTTCGACCGGCTGTTCCGCGACCGCTGACGCCAGGATAGCCACTCCCATAGATAGGCGATCTGTTCAAGCAGTCATTACCCGTGCCTCGAAGATTGAAAGGACGACTCACCCTGATCCCACCTGAGCTCTTGTAGCCCCTCCAGCTGTACGTCCTTTGAAAGGATCCACAGTGACATTCGTCGTAGCCCCGCCGCCGCCAAAGAGGTTGTTTACTGACCGCTGCACTCCAAAGAAGTTTACAGATGACCCTCGACTGGCAATAATCCCGCGGTCTGTCAAGAGAAGTCAGGCGCAATGATTATCACAAAAGCGTCACTCGTACCCTGTGGACTTGTTGGCCGATTGTAGTACTTTATAGTACGTTTGTAGTCGTTAGATGTCTTGCTAATCGTCCGGTTCTTGGATGTCTTGCTGATCTTCCGCTCTGAGAGAAATGGTACAAACATTGTTATCTGTTATAGTGTCAGTGAACGTCGTTGCTCCTTATATATCGACG
>QLPD01004820.1:0-15071 GCA_003314085.1 Hymenopellis raphanipes
ACCCCTAACCCTAACCCTAACCCCCCTAACCCTAACCCCCTAACCCTAACCCTAACCCTAACCCCTAAGCACCACATTCAGACACAGACACATGGCATACTCACTCTGACAGCACAAAAACGCAGCCATGCCTCCCAGGCCAGATCAAACATGAACCGGGGATACTCACACACGACAAAGGCAGACATGGACTCATTAACTCAAAAATAATTACCTACATCCGGACTTGAACCCTCGCACGGCTTTTGCCAGATTCCCAGGTTCCTTTCCCATGATCGTCTTCTTCTTGCTTTCGTCCCACCATGTCTGATCCTCTCAAAGCTGGCGACAATACAGACGTTGACGACTCCCATCTTCGCGAAGCTTCTCCATACCACGGCGCACGGAAACTTGTCCCTACCACGATTTCTGCTCAAATTGAGCTCAATCTCATTCCACCCTCCGACATTATCTATGCCGCTCGCGTCCTTCCCACTTCTCCCAAATCCTGCTACGCCGCTTATATCCTGACTGATCCGGGCATCGAGATCCTGTACTGCATCAGTCATCTGCGTTCGTACTATCTGGAGGCGTGCCGAACTGGGCGTCGTGCCCATTTTTACTCCCAATTTGAGCGATTTCTGATGCAACACCTTCCTCGTGAAATGTCGTCTCATGATATGGGCATATACAAAGTATGTTTTTATACAGACATCTGTTTCATTATACTAAGTTTATGACTAGATGATTCACTTTCGTCTTGCGACGAATCGCTGCCTTTCCGGCGTTTATTACGATGTCACACCTCCATATCTCCTTCACACAGATAGTCCTTTTTATGAATGTGATGAATCTGAGTGGCGATCGAGTGATACCGAGTGGCGTATGATTGCTCGATATAATAGTCCAGAAGGCATGCGGAAAGCGGTCAACGAATATGAATCCAAGTACTCAGCTGATCTTAGCTCTGTCAACCTGATTGCTAATACGCTTACAGGGATAGATATCAACAAACAATGTCTGAATGGTACGATCGTGCACAAGGTTTTCTAGTGGAGTGCAAGCACCTCAAGCTTTGTATGGATGCCACATTCGCCAAATTTATGCCTTCTGCAGCATCCACGTACCGGTGGCCAGTCTTAGCGAATACCGTAGAAATTTTGGAGCGTTGGGAGGGTCTGCCCATTGAGAATTACGTGGCAGTTGGGCGATATCACGATGAGGTCAAGGAGGATATTGATCTGTTTGGGCTCTACATAATGTAATACGTACTGTACAAATAACTCGATTGTCATAGAGTCAGAACGATCTAAAATGAGAGCGGGAAGACTCAGGAGAATCCACATAGGTCTGCTCATGAGTTACGGGTACAAAACTCGTCAATCGTCATTCATACCGGACCCCGATCATTCTAGGAAAGCATTGGGTTGTCGTGTGCACCTGATTCAACGTTAAATCGAGGCTAGGATGAACTGGTAATACCGGAAGATGATAAATTACCTTAGTGAGCACGAGAAACTTGCGCCGCGCTTTGAGAGTACCGAGTCGCGAGTACGACTGTGCCATAGGGTCCTATGTTTGCCAGACGTGACAGAATGCTATCATAACCCTAAGAATAGCACAGGTAATACCGCGGGTAAGGCCCCAACTCCATCTACCCGACTCGCCAATACGGTCAACCGTATCGACAGTATGCGGGTATGGGTCAGTACAGGGTATACCGTCAAATACCGCCACCCGTCGCCTCAAACCTATCACTACATCTCTTCACACCTGCTTCCCCGCATTCATTGAGCAGTATTCGTGCCCGTCGACAAGCCCCCGAGCAATTGCGCGGGGTCCGTCGACGTGCATGATGCACGAACTTTTGCGGGGACGGGGCGAGAGGGTGATAAAATGTGAGGGCATGTTTCCGGGGGAGAAGACAGTGCATGAGGAGATGGTGTTTGAGGAGAAGATAGGCCGCGAGAGGATGGTGCCGCATGAGAGGATGGGGCCGTGTGAGTGAGAGGATGGTGCCGCGTAAGAGGATGGTGGGAGAGGATAGAGTACATGAACACATTAGTAGCAAAGCAGACAGATACTAGATACGTACCATTTTGACCCAAACGCGTCCACGACGCCATTCAAGCCGAAGATCGTCTCAAACTGCGTAGCTTGCAGTAAGCATGGTACGGCAGCGGCCAATCTGGCCGCTTCGAGCCCTCCTACGCCCTCTGATAGTGTTGCCGCCTCGTCTCGAGGGCCTACGCGTCCCGATGCAGTCGGAAAATGGCACCGTCGCACAGACAAGCACCCGAATGTGCCATAGCGCGAATCCAAGCGTAGCGGGACTGGCACATAGCCAAGCCCAATACAAAACAGAAGAAAACACTAAAGAAGAATACAGAGAGGTCCCAGAGAAAGTTCTGGGGTCAAAGAGCACGGCCGCAAGACCGTGCTGTGGTGGTAAGAGGCAAGACGATCAGAACTGATCGTCTTATCGTTATCCGGCAATTGCCGGACAGCTCGCGGCAACTCGATTCGACATTGATTTCTATACGACGTTGAGACCACTGGAGGCCAAATAAATTTCTGTGATTCAGTATATTACATCCAGATCATATTACCAAGATTATAGTACATCTATAGATGTACTAGACTGGAGGCGGTAGGTGGTGGTATACCGCGGCGGTCACAGCAATACTGAGTAACTTTTGCTATTGGCTAATGGTGATTATCCAATGCGTACACCGTGACAGGTGGCAACCTTTCTTTCATACTACCATGACGAACGTCTTGACAGACACTGAGTGCGACAGTGACCTTGACGAAGACCGGCTACTCGAGTCTCCATATCATGGAGCTCGCAAGCGGGTTCCAGCCACCATTCTTGCGCGTCTTAAAATAAACCTGATCCCTCCCTCGGACGTGATCCAAGCTGATCACATCCTATCTACAGCGTACAACTCTTGTTACGCTGCTTACCTCTTGACCAATCCCGGCCCCAAAATGATGTACTGTCTTGGGCTTCTTCGTCCCTTCTTTCTAGCCGCCTGTTCAACTGGTCGTCGGGCTTATTTTTTTATGGAACTTTGGTCCTTCATCACGGGCCACTTCCGCCTTTACATGTCCTCAACTGCTGAGAAGCGATTCAAAAAGGTTTGTTCTAATGACTATAACACTTCTCACTGCATTCAGACAGTAAATAGATGCTTCAATTTCGTCTTGCAACGAATCGATGTCTTTCTGCGATGCAGTACGAGATTACCCCGCCGGCGATACTTCACGTATCGAGCGAGTTCAACGAATTGTCTCCTTCAAGTTGGCGACGGAGTGATACAGAATGGCGTGCCTTCGCCTTCTACAATACGCCAAGAGGAATCAAGGAGGCGATTGAGGAATACAAGAGCGAGTATCAAGACGAGTATGTGATTATAACTCTTGGAATCTGATTGCTAACCCTACTGGCAGAGACGGCGGCTCCAGTGCGATGAAGATCTGGTACGCTGAAGCCCAGAGCTTTTTAGTTGAATGCGAGGATCTCAAAACTTGTCTGGATGCGTCTTTCGCCAAGTTCATGCCTGAAGCCGCCGCCGGGCAAGGATGGCCAGTTATGTCAGATGCCGCTGAGATTCTGGAGGAGTGGGAAGGACTGCCGGTGGAGAACTACATAGATATTGGACGGTATAATGATGAGGTCGAGGACGACATTGATGTATCAGGTTTCTCGTAAAAATAATTTATTCTCGTGTTTCACGCATGGTACGGATACGTAAAAATGGATGTATAGGTAATACGATGGGAGAGAGCAGAACAATATGTATGAAGGCTTGAAAGGATGGGAAAAGGCGTCCCAGTGATGGCTGAAGGAGGAGAGGATGGCGTAGAGCCTGATCGACACATTGCGTGGGTTGGGGAACGTCACAGATCGATTCTACGACCGCTAAAACAGTAGTAGAGAGTAGGATGGTGGGGATGGATGATTGGGAAGAGGGGAAAAGTAATCCAAAATATGGCAGGAGGAGATGTTGGCCTGGAGCCGGATCTACGCCTCGCGCGCATCCGGGGACATCACCAGTGGACTCTACGACCTCTAAAACTGTAGTGGAGAGCCGGACGACCGGGATAAAGCCTTGGAAGTAGGGGCAAAGTCGTCCAGAATATGGCAGGGAGAAGAAGTTGGTCTAGAGCGAGATCGACGGATGGCGCGGCTTCGGGGATGTCACGAATCGATTCTTCGACCTCAAAAATGGTAGTACCGGGCAGGACGAACCCGGATGAAGGGTTGGAAGGAAGGGAAAGGATGTCCAAAGAATGGCAGGAGGAGCAGATGTTGGTCTGGAGCCGGCTCTACGCGTCGTGCGGCTCCGGGGATGTCACCAGTCGACTCTACGACCTCGAAAACGGTGGTGGAGAGCCGGACGACCCAGATCAGGCCTTGGAAGTAGGGGAAAGGTCGTCCAGAATATGGTAGGAGGAGGAGAGGATGGTGAGGAGCGAGATCTACCAATGGCGCGGCTCCGGGGAGGCCACGAATCGATTCTCCGACCTCTAAAACGGTGGTGGAGAGTAGGACGGACGGAACGGATGCTTGGGAGCAGGGGAAAAGTCGTCCAAGTGTTGGTAGGAGGAGGAGAGGATGATCTGGAGCGAGATCGACTGATGGCGCGGCTCCGGAGATGCCACGAATCGATTCTCCGACCTCTAAAACGGTGGTAGAGAGTAGGACGGACCGAACCGATGCTTGGGAGCAGGGGATAAGTCGTCCAAGTGTTGGTAAGAGGAGGAGAGGATGATCTGGAGCGAGATCGACCAATGGCGCGGCTCCGGGGAGGCCACGAATCGATTCTCCGACCTCAAAAACGGTGGTGGAGAGTAGGACGGACGGAACGGATGCTTGGGAGCAGGGGAAAAGTCGTCCAAGTGTTGGTAGGAGGAGTAGAGGATGGTTTTGTGCGAGATGGAGGCGTCGTGCGGGTCCGGGGATGGCGCCAATCGATTTATCGACCTCGAAAATGGTAGGAGAGTGCTGGACAAGGGGAATAGAGCCTTGACAGCGGAGGAGAATGCGAAGACATTTAATCTAGAGGCACTGATAAGGGAGCAGCTTCTTGCGCAGGAGGCGTACGCACCTATGGATGCCGCCAATCGATCCGGACACCTCGAATACCCCCTACCCGCCCCAAAAACCAACGAAATCCATTCAGAAACGGCGTAGAGAGAGGATGTTGAAGGAAAAGTAGGCTCCGGATGATCGGGCCGATCTAGCACGCAACTTTTGGCCCGAGGGCCAAAAGTTGCGTGCACTGCCACATGCTAGCCTACCTTGACGAGATCTCTTGCTTGACCTGACTTTCTTGACCGGAATTCTTGAACAAGTCTCGCAATCCGCTGGAGTACCTCGCTTATCGACTGCTCAGTGTCCGTACCGTTGTGTATCCTCATCCGGGCAGCCGCCTGGTTTTGGAGACGCGTAGACACTGTATCCAGAGACCGTTGCCCCCAAAGAAGTGACGACAACAGTGAGAGTGGCTCTGGTCAAGGTGATGATGCGTATGGATACGTGTAAAAGGTCTCCCAAGGTGTGTTAATTCCCTATCAAGTCTACCTGCTTACGAACATAAGATGACACGGATAGGTCGAATAGCGACGCGTCAATCATAAACCGGATGCTCTCCTGGCCTCCTCTGACGTGTTAAGACTAGTCGGGTCAGTCTAGGGATATACGAGAGCAGGACAGCCGGTGTACTGATAAGTGTAAGCGTTTCTGACTGAGAGCGGCCCTCGATGAGTAGGTCATAGTTTGCATTGTCGGCTTGTCTGTTTATATATTTTCAGTGATTTTGCACGCGCGGGGAATCCTCCAGGTTATGCCCTCAGCTTACCTAATGCTGTACTTCGGAATGCGATAATCGGTACGCCATATGGCATGTTTGCAAATTCGATATTTGATTTATTGAATTTGCAATGTAAATTCAGTTTATAAAGGCCCGGGGGGGGACACTCTGAGCCTTCTTGCCCACCTTTTCTAATCGCCCTTCGTGTACGTCCTTGGTAACTGACACTCTACCGCAGCTCACGTGATTCGTTAGAACAGAGAATGAGTTCGCAGACGCTAATTGGCACCCCTCGGGTGAGCTTTTTCATGACGAGGAATACCAATTTTCTAACACAGGCATAGAATGACCTCGACTCGGAGGCAACTAATAGCTCGCCTGAGGTATGTGAATGAATATCTATCTACGATACAAATTTTCACTCGAGTTTAGAGTCAGGACGAGATGGACTCTGATGGGGAGGTGAGTAGAGAAAACAGACGGTAGCTATATACTGATGAGATATGTAGGCTTATCCCATTGCAACCCAACGGTCACCTTTGATCAGTCGAGGCATTCAACTTGCTCAGGCCTGGCAAGCACGCGACATAACCCCGCTCGATCTATCTTCATCAGTTCACGGTATGTCCGACATCATGGATGGCTATGTATCGCCACTCGTAAGTTATTCTGCTTGACGTTAATATCAGCTCATGTTGTTGTCAGGCTGAGGATGTCGTAATGGCCGAAGCTTCGCACAACGACCAGAATTCAGAATCGGGTGTCGAAGAGGCGGAAGCTACGCCTATGATTATATCACAGGAGAACAACAGTTTAGCCACCGACCAGAATTTAGACCCCCAGGGGGTGAATATTCAGGAAAACGCGCAAGCTGTAAGTTTCTATTATTACGCTAGTCCCTTCTAACTGCTTGATAGATACAAAACGCGCTTCATCACTTGCATACGCTGAGCCTTGCATTCTACGAGCCGCTCGGTATCATCGTTTGTGAGTGCAAGGCTGTAGTGGAGCGCAACGCACTTGTTGGACACCTGAGAAGGCATCGAATGAGAATGACGCAAAAAGGCGTTAATCGTCTTACAGGCGCACTAGATACCTTGGGCGTCATTTCAGGCTTGCCGAACATTGCCACTATTACAGCTCCAATCCCCGGTGTTCCCATCATTCCTACCCATCAGTGCATTCAGTGCAAGAAAATCTATTTCAGTCGCTCTCGTATGCGCGAACATAGCGCCCTCGTACACAATCAGCCCTTTAACGAAAGCCATTTCTGGACGTGTTCTGCACAACGCTTAGATAAAGGGCAGAATTCGACTTGGTTCCGAGTTGATGCGTCTGTCCCCCCCGAAATCGGAACGAATCTCCCACATATCATTGAAGGAGTACAGCGGAGCACTACAGATGCCCTTGCACGGTCAGAGCAACTTGCTAGGGTTAATCAGCGTCTGGTCGATCCATGGCTTATTTCGACAAAGTGGCCAGAAATCGTTGGAGAGATTGGTCTTTCAGATGCTCGTAGTCTTGTGGATAATCTCGCAGAGTTTAAAGAGGTTCGGACAGACCTATTCGCTTTGAGCAACGAAGCTACGAGTTTAATGGAAAGGACGCCACTTCTCGTTCTCGAACGACTCAATTCACCTGACGTCAAGTATGTATATGATACAATACAAGTGATACGTAAACTGATCTCGTTCTAGTGTCATTGTGAACACACCTTTCCACAAGCATCAGCAAGGTGAAGAAACGCTAGAGACATACCTGTCGCCCGTATTATCCACCCTCGCTATGCTTCTACGGGCTAAGCGGACAGAAGAAGGCGGATGCCAAGTATACATCCAAGCCTATCAAGCATCACGAGGAGAGGACCGCATATTGGCTCTTTATTCGCTACTACGCTACATCTGGACCCGGTCCTGGAAACCAAAGGATAATGTTCCATTCCCCGATCCTACCCTACGTGCGCTAGCCTACTCGAAGGCGCAAAGAGATGGTTCGTTTGCATCCGCGAAATCCACAACCCCCGATCTTGCCAAATTCACGTATATTATGCGTCTGCTATTCTTATTCGCGATGCATCAGGATGTCGAGGACAAGGGCATAAGCATCGAAGAAGCTTGTGAGAGCTTAGTGCCGTATTTCACTGAGAAAAACGATACAACGTTCAATGCTATTCGTTCCATGCAGCATTACGCTACCGCCATCGCAAAGGCTACCCCCGAACCACCGAGTATCACATACCCTGATCGTACAAGCTATCGCACCCTCCTCTACAAGGGAGATCTCATTCGCTTCGATGATATCTCACGCATGACGCATGCCATCGAACAGGACATGATCTCTTCTTTCGAAGAGAGGCTGTCCTTGGGATTTAACACGGAGCTTATACGTCCGCCATGGATTTCTGATGATTTAGCCAATGCGCACGTTGGTTATTCATTCATAGACGACCAGCGAAATCCCTTTCATACGTATTCCACGGCGTTCCTGAGCCACATTCTCAACACACCTTCTCTCCGTGATGAGTTTGTCAATCACGTCGAGAATGATAGGGTGGTGTGGAATCGCCATGCTCTGCGAGGATATCTTCTCGATGCTCGGGACTTTATCAAGCTAGTGCTTCTACGGTGTGAGATGGTCTCCGGTGCCCCGATTCGAGGTACTGAGCTTACATCAATGACCTTCCAAAATACCGAAACACGTCGACGAAACCTATTCTGGATCAACGACCATCTTACCCTACTCGGACAGTATTCTAAAACGACAGCGATTACAAAACGTGATCGACTTGTGGCGCATGCGCTAGATGCTGTTACGACGGACCTTCTGTTGAAGTACCTCACCTTTATCCTTCCCTTCGTTCAAGTTGCTGCAGCGCAGCTATTTGTAACTCAGCAGACCTCCCAAGTGTTGAATGCCTATCGAAGTCATCTTTTCATCTCCTACGATCATCTATTCACTACGGAAGAGCTCTCTGCTGGAATTAAACATTATACGACAGAACATGTGGGAGTGGCTTTGACTCTACAGTCCTGGCGTCACATCAGCATCGGCTTTCAGCAGCACTTGTGTCGAGATTCACTAAAGCGACAACAGGAGCTCAGCTATATCGATCGCATCGCTTCTGAGCAGGCAGGACATTCGCATGCTATGGAGATGCAGGGCTACGCACAGAGCTCTGACGGTGTATCTGGTGCTAATGCACATGATCTCGCAGTCTTTTGCGATATTAGTGTCGAGTATCAGATGGCTCTCCGAGTAGTGCCTAGCGGTGCGGGCTTACCGTACCAGGAGGCCTCTCATACATACTTTGATGATCTTATCAAGGACAAGCGTATCGGAATATACTCGGGTGATTCAGCACAATCGCTGTCGAATACAATAGCGGAGGAAGTCATCCAACCACTGAAGCCAGTCGGATATCCGATGGCTTATTTTTCATCGGATCGGATATTCGCAGATATCCTGTACACTATGCCGGTCTCCTCACCTGTCCGCTGTCCAGTTGATATCTGGAGATATCCGAGAGCCCACTGAAGCAGATATCAACGGATATCTGCGGATATCCAACTAGATAATAGTAAACATGCACCATGCTATAAATCATATACATACAAATATCAGAGAATATCCTACGATGAGGGAGTAACTTAAGCCGATGAGATCTGAGCTAAAATAAATATCCGAGCATATCCAACAACTAACGACGCTTCGCCCGACCATTTCCAGCCCGTTTGGGGGGCGCATTCTCGGGAGTGGGAGCAGGCTGTACGGCGGCTTTGGTACTCGAGCGCAATGCCCGCTTTTGAGGCGGGGCGTCCTCCGGCGATCTGATCAGACATTAGAATGTAATCGAAACAGTTGGAAGAAAGACTTACGGGTCTGGCTCCCGGTTCCTCTTCTGACCTCCGCGAGTCTTTGGTTTTGGCTTGTCAGCCTCCGCCTTCTCCTCCGCCAACCGTCTCTCCTCGGCCAATCTCTCTGGCTCGGCTTGCTCCGCCCTCCGCCCAGCTTCGGCTTTCTCTTCAGCTGCCTTGAGGTCAGCCTCCGCTTTCTCCTCCGCCAATCGCTTCTCCTCCGCCGCCTTCTTCTCAAGTTCGGCTTTCTCTTCGGCTTCCTTGCGATCAGCTGTAGCCTTCTCCTCTGCCAACCGCTTCTCTTCCGCTGCCTTCTTCTCAAGTTCGGCTTTCTCCTCAGCTGCCTTGCGGTCAGCTGTAGCCTTCTCCTCTGCCAACCGTTTCTCCTCCAATGCCTTCTTCTCGAGTTCGACCTTCTCTTCGGCCGCCTTCTTGTCCGCCATGCCTTTCTCCTCTGCAACTCGTCTGGCTTCAGCCGCTTTCTGCTCCTCCGCCGCCTGCTCCTTGTTCTGGGCATCCTCCTCTAACCGTTTCTTTTCCTCCTGTCCCTTCGCTTCTTCAGCCTTTCTCTCCGCCTCCTTCTTCGCCAACTCGTCACTGTCAGACGTTCCGCCTCGCGCAGCAGCCTGCGCCGCTGCCTTCTTCAACGCATCATCTTGCGCCGTCTTTTCCTCCTCGGCTCGACGTTTGGCTTCCACTTTTGCCGCCTCTACCTCCTGTGCATGCAGCTCCTCCGCCCGGCGGGTTTTCTCTGCTTGAGCAGCCTTTGCCCTGTCAGCTGCCGCCTGCTCATGCTCGTCTAGTTGACGTCGCCGAGATTCAGCCTCTGCATCGGGTTGCGTTACTGGTGCGGCCATTGTTCCCTTCAGTTGCGCTGCAGATGGGATCGGCGCATTCTTGCCCTCTTTACCGACAAAGTATTAAGTAAGTCGAACATGAATTGCAGTGAATGCCTCACTTTCAAATCCTTCTTTCGCAAAGGCGGCAATTGCAGCGTCGTGTCCGCTGTGTCCATGAGTGTTCTTGAAACTTTCGAGGTTCTCCCAGTCGGGATCTGGAGCGATGATAACTCTAAACAATAATGAGAATATCCCTCCGTATCCTAGACCTAGACTTACTGTTCTTGTTGAAGTACCTTATTCTCATCCTCGTACACAACATTCACCGACATTACAACGCGCCCGAATTGTCCCTTTTTAAAGCCGGCGATTCCTTTAAGAGAGTGGTGGATGGCCACACCGATGTGCTTCTGCAGTCTAAAGAATGAGTTAGACGCGTACTCAAGTCGCGATAAATAGCACTTACTGGAAGACCTCTGCAAGTGAGGGTTCCTGGCCGAGGTTGTTCGTTTCGGCTGCGAGCTCAAAGTCGGCACGAGCTTCTGCGGGGAGCTCATTCCAGCACTCTCGTACCGCTCGCCAGTACGTTGAGAGCGGAGACTTGTTGTCGTCATCGGCCAGCTTCAAGCAACGCTCCTTGATCACGTTCGGTTGTGCTTTTTGAAATTCTTGAAGCGCCGTAGTCTTCTTGGGGCGTTGGAAAATATGCTCGGCGACGTCGTCGGGACACTTGTTGGGGTCAACGAAGGTCTTGGACTCGAATTTGGTCTTGGAATTCTTGAAATAGGTCTTCATTTGCTAGAGAATCATCAGACCAGATCATAAGCGGGGAGGAGCTAGCGAACGCACCGAGGCAAGTAGGTCAATGTTTAGGGTACCCTTCTCAAGCTCTTCCTTCTTGAACAACTCGAGGTAGGGCCCGAGAACATTCTTCTCGACCCAAGGATTTCCTTTGCGGTTCTCAAGTTTGATGTATTCGACGCCAAACGCCGCGAAGAATGTTTGCTCGGCTTCCGTCCAGTGGGCACGGTCTGTTTTTTTGGCCATGGAAAGAGACTTTGGATACGACGAGAGTGAAGAATAGGTGATGTGTTGGTGGTAATGATGAGAGGCAGGCCAAGTAGCGCTGCTGGGTACACAAAGAGTCGGGTCACGTGCTGGCGACGAACCCTCAGCTCCATTGTTGTCCGTTCTGGATAGTCCACATATCCGTATAGTGAATCGTTTGGCCTGTCCGATTGTCCCGGTGGTCGTACGAACACACTGGAAACCTGGCATGCCTCAAGTTAGTAAAATGCGCCACATGCTAGTACTCGTACTTACAGTTCAATTTGTTGACCCCCGTCGTGTATCACACGGGGGGTTAAGCAATCGAATACTCTGATATTGTTATTAACTACACAGTCTTATATAGTACAAGAATTAACTACACAGTCTTATATTGTACAAGTATGTTACACATAGTAGCAAAGTTCATTTATCGTGTTCGTCAATTGTAAATGCGTCGTGAGGTGTCAAATCCACTTTCTTCTTGGAGCCTACTCGTCTTTCGGCAAAGGTAGCATTGAGCTTTCGAGTGGCGGGGCTGTCATCTATAACAACAAGGTCTTCATCGAGAATCAGGTCTTGAACACCCGTCTCCTCGTCTGCCTGACCATCGCGCAAGCGGACTTGAAACGCGACCCACTGGGGCATATTCTGGACTGGAGGTTCATCTGGTCGAAGTACGGCCGATGTTGAATATTTAATGCCGCGCCAGAATGTTCCCTTCCAAACGCCGCGGACACACATCCACCGCACTGCGTTGTCAGCTTTCCGCCCTGGGTTTTTGGGGGTCAAGTGAGTGGGAGAAATGCGTTTGCCAACCGTCCCACCCATGAGACTTCTATAAATTGCCACTTCAAAGTCTCGGCGAACTTGTTCAACAACGATCGGGCGAGGACGCATCGCCACGGATTCCGTCCAGAGAGCGTGAAATTTGTGTCCGGACAAGGCGGGAAGTAACGCCCAATGTGTTCGGTCAACGGAATCGGGTCGAGGTGGTTGAATGGATGGTGTGTCAGGCTCTACGGCGGAGGCAATCCGTACCCGACCCCTTCTGTGTCGCCAAGCTTCGAGAATCTCCTCGTCAATAAACTGGTCGTTTTTGCCTGAGAAACCATGGCGAATGTGAGCCGGGCTGAGAGGGAAAGCACTTCGCAGGGGTAATCGGCTTCTAAAGAACATGAGTGAATGGGACGGCCTTCACAATCCGGCGACTTACTGGACATCAATGGCCCAGGTATAACTGCAAGTCACGGACCCAGAGCCTGTACTCGATGGCCCGTACAAGCGCAGCGAGAGCTTCAAACCACTCTTGTCTTTTGGTGCCAAATGCACATCCACTACGTTCGCTCTACGACCCTTGTACGTTCCTTTGACAATCAGGACCTCGCGACCGTCCCAAGGTACTTTGCCAGTGTAGTATTTTGGCTCACGCATGAAGGCCGGGATGACGATACCGTCGGTCCGACGCTGCGGACGTACTAACTGGGCGGGGGCGAGTGGATGATTCGGCGTTCTTTCGATGTTTAAAGACCAACACTCTCGTGGATCGATTACTTGGCACGAGTTTCTGTGAGCTGTGACCATCTACACTCAAAACAGTAAGCAAAGCAAGTGATGTTGGAATAATGATACGCACTCGAGCAACGCGTCCTTCAATATTGTCAACGTGAGTCATCAAATCAACCATATCTTTCCCAACAAGCGATAGAACCCATCCAACCCCCACAACGGAACCCAGATAGCCGACCTGCACAAAGTCGCCAACTTCCAAGGTTTTGATCATCTTCGGCCAGTCCAGCTCCATGCGTAGAGTGCTCTCGCCTTCTCGTGTACAATCCGCCCACACTCGACCTTCTTTCAACTCGCAAACCCTTCCCCGGAGACCGGTCGTGATGTCTTCCACAGCGTCACCGACATATAACCGCCATTCAGCTGGGGCTGGGAGAGTGGACTTGTTGATGTGAGGGCTCTGGGACTCTAGGAACGCCAAGCGAGTCGATGTCCGCATGGATAGAGCCACTTTGAGGGAATCGTACCGGCAGTTTATGATCTGCAGGTCTCCAGCAAACCACTTGCCTGGAAGCACTCGGTACATGTTGGCCTCCATTCCTTTCTGTCCCACCAAGTCTCCACCCCGCTGCAAAGACGTGACAATGCGCTTCTTCACCTCTAGGCCCGCAACAACCAGAAGTGATGCCTTTGGTCGTCCGCCTGATTCCATCACCCTCTCGACCTGCTCGTCCAGAAGCACTTGATGTCTCCGACGCCGCACTCGTCCAGCAACATCGACAGGGCGACGCTTCCCATTGTCGTTGAACTCCTCATCATAATCTCTTGCCCCTGCTTCCACGACCACGCGAGGCACAACGAGGACATCGTAGAAATAGTCGCCACGGACGGCAAATCCGACATCGCGATTGTAAGTGCCCCCCTCGATCGACACCCATTTACCCAGGAGGCTCGGGCGAACAGTTCTACGGGCACGTAAACAGGCCAGGCGCTCGGCAACACCGGTGACCACATAACGTGAATCAACGTCGACCGTTTTAAAAGCTGCGCGGAGGAAGCATTCCACTATGGGAAGAGATGATGTGGGATCTTTATTTGCTGAAGCGAGGGCGGTTATGCGAGAGGAATGGAAATCGACGAGGATGTATAAGTAATTCTTGCGCGCCACTGGTATCAACCAGGCGTCACTGATTTCGAAGGGCAGGCGATGATGGTTCTTGTGACTTTTGCGCAGGTCCCGCACTACTGCTTGTGCAGTACCGAACTACTCAAGACGTCAGATTTGTTAAGCCGTGAAGAATGGAATGATAGTTGTACCAAACGGAAACTGTAACGAACAATAGGCCGCAATTCATCGTTGGCCGTCTCAATTTCTTGGAGGCGTTCTTCATCAAAGATTCCCGTAGATAGGAGTTCCGCAGGCTGCTCATCTCCCTCGTCCGACTCGTATTCGTTGTCGTCCTCTTGTTCGCTAACGGACGACGCGTACTTTGCTGCTATGGATTCGAAATGGTTGAGAAGACGCGGTTGGGAGGAATTGGCGCCTGCGTCGGACTGAACAGAAGACCTAGAAGAGCCACTTTCCTCCTCAACAAAGTCATCTACCTGTCATATTAGATATGAATCGCGTCCACAGAGACACTCACCTTCTATAACTCGCGTATCCTCGTCGAAGATCGACATCATATCGTCGTCGGAGTCCTCGCTATAGGCGGAGAGATCCAAGAAATCCCTGACGGAGAGCGCACTGGCCGCATCGTTGGAGGGCATCTGTCTTAATTAGCGAGCATTACTTTATCGTTTCAAGAGAAAAAAAAGCCGAGTCGTAAGCACCACACTAATGTCATTAATAACGGGTCTACGCTATGGCTATCTGCTCTACAGACTGCAAGATAGAATGTACTCACTCAGAGTTAGATGGGTGTTCACAGGAAGATGGAAAAGGCTTACGTAATCGATTCGCTCTAGTCTTACCGACCGCCGTTGATGCACATTCGGGCACGTCGGCCATCGGTTACTCACGG
>QLPD01004824.1:0-37607 GCA_003314085.1 Hymenopellis raphanipes
GTGGTTGATGGAGGTTTGTTTTCCAATGGTGTCCGCGAAATATTTCAGAAGCAATAATTATAAAGAGGGAACAGAAGGAAGGGAGATGAGTGCGCTGAGGCTGTGGATCGGAGATGAGCAGTTCGGTGGCTCTCACCCGCTAACACTCGTTGCTCCTTAATGAGACCCACGATGCCAGTCTTATACCTACCTACCGACCCAAAGAAACACTAATTACGAATACAGTATCATAGAGCGTACGAAACCTGTTGTTACTTACACTACCCCGCTATGAAAGCTTAAGTCTGATACTCTTTGTCGTCGGATAAAAGGACTAACCCCGGCTCATACAACCCTACATCAAACTTGGGCAAATGCGCGAACGTCAAGTACAGTTCGCGCCACATGATACATCAGACTATGCCACTGCCGTGAGCTCAACGGGTAGCACGGAAGTGATAGAATACACACTTCGTCCCCAAGCAGCGACTTCTCTGTTCTCTAGAAATCACCATCAGATGTCCAGCCTCAGTGAATCCGGACCCGTCCATCGTTCGGGTGTGAATGCAAGGGGATCGGGAAAGATATCTGACGCTTGTAGTACGAAGTGATGTGAGACGCTGACGGCGGTCTACAAGTTCTTGGGCATCAGGATACAGAAACGAGGCTGGCGATACCACGTAGTCACCACCAAAAGGAACAGAAAACCCATCGATAACAGTCGCTGAAGCAGCGACACGCAGAACGACGGTGGTAACGCCTATGCTTAGACGAAGAGTTTCTTTAATCACACCGGTTTGAAGGACGTTAACGTCAAGAGGTGGTGATATGTAATCTGAAGGCGTTGATACTTACAAGGACTGAGTGTCTTTATCTGGCCAAGCTGCTTGCAGCTCTCCCTGGAGTCCCTTTCGTGCTGATTCCTAAGAGAACAAACCTTAACCGACCTCCTCTATCAAAGCTTTCCTCGATGGAACGTCCCTCTTCTTCATGAACTCCGGTGTAGTGAAACGGTGATAAATCGTCTCAGACGGAGAATGGGAAAGTACTGCGCCGTCCTGATGGTCTCTGCGCCTTATGTTGAACGTAGGGTGAGGTGGCTAATGTCAGGCGTTGTAACCGCGCCGAAGGAGTGCGCGAAGCAGTAGACGGAGACGACGTCCATCGTGAGAGACAGGAAGCCACGCAAGAAGTCGGTGGGTTCACCGGAGTCTGCTGGCGGTTCTGGTCGATGAAAAGATGGACCTGAGAGTGGAAGGCAGAGAACTCGGAGCCGCGGCAAATGTACTTCGGTCACGACGAGATATGGAATTAAGAAGGCCCTAGTGAGTTCGAGCGAATTGGGGTTCACAGCATGCTTTTTTTGATGTCTGTTGCTTATATTAGTTAGCCTGATACGGCACGCAGGGCTTAAGAAAACTTACGATGAATTGTATCATAGGTATACAGACTGGAGATAGGTAGAGATTCACATTGCAGTCAGACTCCACGGACCAAGTGTCACGGTAATACGTGTTTCAGAGCTCAAAGCGTCGAGAAGGAGAGGGTCCTATTCAAAGCTCATACGACGCGCTGGATGGCTTGTCGGACGTACATGAGGTCTACAACTTTTGTCTAGATCTCAAACGCCACTCAACACCTGTGGAATATATCAATCGTGAATTCACAAATATGTAACAGAGCATTAAACCCGTACTTACTCACTGGAAAAAGTTTCGAGACGACCCCATTCCAAGATTCTCTCTCATCAACACAGCACATATACGAAACCGGTGTCGCCTTCAAGTTGGCCAGAGACTAATGACAAGCTGAATCGAACTGCATGATCTACGTCTTGAGAATTGCCTGGGTATTCGCCAATGCCGAACTACCCGTTTAAAATAGGACTTGGATGCTAACAGTCGTTCATATGGAATGCAGAAGCGATGCTCATTAGGAAGTCACCGTAGGTATGATAAGACGCTCGTCATGAGAGGACTATTATGTAGTCAATTGCAAGGCAGTACTAAGTAGGTGCTCCGAGCCGACGATAGTGTGCGCAAGAGAGAGAGAATTACGAATACGCAGTCGGCAAGATCGTGCTAGAGTCTACCGAACACCTTTCGCCGAAGTCTTTCAAGGAACGAGCCACTAGGTTCTCGTCGCGACGGGCCAGGAGAATCGAGAACATCGTCTGCGGTATCGGCAGCAACTGAAGAGTGACATCCAAAGAACGCACCGAGCTTCTTGAAAGGTGCAACGAGTCGACTTACCCGACTACGTGTCGCCACTGTTCGGACATCTATAGCGCAACATTAGGATTGGGTGAGGAAAAAAGGTTTGTAGGATAAACATACCACTTGACTCATCCTTTGCAGTCAATTCAAGCTTCGACGAGCCCAGCACAGACTCCCGCTCGCGTTGAAATACTTCGACCAAGGCTTCCATGTGCTGAGGGCGAGCATCCGGAAGACAGAGCATCTGGAGGTGTGTGCGCTTCACGATGGCATTGGCATCTATGCCCTTTCCTTTCTTCATCCTCCCCCGAGCAATCATCTCCTTAAACGCTTGGTCTATTTTGATCTCGGTCTCCCTTTCCCACGTAATAAACTCCTCGCGGTCAGGCATTTTGGTAGAAGGTGCATTGGAGACCTTGTGTGGTTCCAGGTCTAACGCTGCCTTCAGACGATCGTGGGGATCAATAGAGGGAGGTTCTTCAGCGTTTGGATCTGCCTGCATAGGAGACGCCGAGGGATTCAGCGACGCGTCGTCTGAAAGCACCGACCGTGCGTGTTCCTTGTGCCCGGAGGACGCGTCGCTCACTTCCGCCGCACCATTGCCTTGAAAGCTTCGTGGCAACGGAGAGGGACTCCCTTCTGTGTGCTCAGGCTGGTCGATGGGCTTCGGATGCTGCGTGGGGAAGAGCTCGTCATCAAGCTTCCTGGTTTCACGCATCTTCTGGCGTACTCGCGCTTTCGCTTCGGTCTCCACCCTAAGAAACGTTCTTTAATGAAAAATTCAATACTGAAATTGAAGAAATCATACTTCAGATACGCCTCGCGCTCTTGCTGATACTCCCATGGGATGCCAAGGTCTTGGGCAGTGAAATTTTCGAGGTCAAAGGAAAACTTAACGATGGGCGCCTCTTGCAACCAGTTATCGGACACTGTCGGTTCCTGTAGAGAAGATACAGAAGTAATGGAGGAGGCACTAGACGCCCCCTTCACAGTGTATGAAGAATGCGATGACCGTGTGTCATGTTCCGCGACGTAGAGCTCCTGGTATGCGACTTCAATTTCTTGACGCCACTCATCGTCATGTTCGTGGAGTTCGATAAGGTATACCGCCTCATTCTGGGGAACGAGCCGATATTTACCATGGTCGCGCGCATCCAGCGTCTCGTACTGAATGCGTACAGTCGTCCGCGCGAGGGTGGGATGGAAACAATCCGGCCATGGTAGCGGGGGAGTGCAATCCACTGGTTCACGTTCGAGAGGATGAGGAGATGAATTTGGCAATACAGGGCAGGACATTTCCGGTAGCATGCCGTCCTCTGGCCCCGCAACCATTCCATGAGTTGACACCAACATGATGTCCAGCGCATATGGGTAACCCACGACCGGTATGCCTCCGTGCCACTGAACGAATGTTAAGACGGATATAACACGTAGAAGAAAAATGACTGACTTCAAGTACGCACGCAAGATACCGTTTGTTTGTCATTTCCTCGCATGCTTTTGTAGCTATCGGATCCTCGTAGGCTGCAATGCTGGCAACCGGGTCAAGTTCAAAGACGAAATACTCTCCGTGCAAAGGCAATGACATGACCAGTGTATACGGAAGTAAGACGCAAAGGAAGAGGAGGCGGTGGTATGGATGAGTCACAGCTGGGCGGTATGTGGGTGAGGTCAAAACGTGAGAAGCGAGATCAACTCTCAACTCCGGCCATCACCGCCATCACTAGTACTCTTTTTTAACCAGCTTGAACCACCACTGGATTTCTCCGCTCTGCTTGGCTTTCAGAGGCATTGACCAAGGACGAAACTAGATAATCTGCCCTTATACTATCACCATTCTCGTGTCTGCAGCATGGTTGACGTTGTCCAGTGTGGATTGAATTTCCCAGCGTCTATCAGATACTGTTCGGATTTTGTCCATTTCGAGATGCCTTCTGCAAAGTGTGGCTGTTAAATCAGTCCATGTGCCCAAATACACCATGGAAATCCCGGACCCAGTTTACAGCCGCGGCTTACAGCACTGATCTTAACAGTCGCCATCCCCTCCGGCGTCTACAGCATACTCTTTCGCACTTTTTCCTCATTGACGCATGACCAAAGAAAAGCGTCCTCAGCTGAACACGGGCAGCTCAAAATCTTCGCGAAATTCGAACAGCACTTGGAATCGGAATGATTCTAGAGTTCCCAAGAAAACAACCGATTCCGGGTTGGTTTTCGCGGTATCCGAGCCTCTCCTTCTCCCAGTGTACATGCTGTTGAACGACGCAGCCACGCAAAGCCTGCAAGCCTGGGATGATGACACGTCTGCAGGACAACAGGCGAGAGCTGCTTTGAGCCAGGCCTCCGAACGCATCATGCAAACGATCCAGAACATCACTCTTGCAGCCCAGGCGAAGGGGTCGCGTCCCGCTCTGTATGTGAAGACAAATAACCGCGGGGGTGGGGGTGCGGTCCATTCCATTCATCCAATCGGCACGTTTGGGCATGCTCGAGAGCTCACCGGCCAAATACGCGAATTCTGCTTTCCCATTGTTACGAACACAGCTACCCAACCGCCGCCGGATGATACGCATCTCTGGATTCGTACTACACCTGTGTGGAGACTTCCGGCGGCGGATGCGACAAATGCTTGGATGATGGGACTTCCCATGAGTACACAGAGTGGAATGGCGCCAGATAACCCGTACAAGATTGGTGGCAGCCAAGTTCAGGTCTCCTGTGCGATGACAGACCGTATTAGGCAACGGAGTTTGGGACTTTTCCGCGTCTTTCGCACACAGTGTAGGACGTATGGACAGGCTGAATTCATAACCCTCTTCGAGGATGAATTGAGGACGAGCTATATTGTACGTGTTGTGATTCATTTTTTATTCCTTCCTTCTTATGAATACACAGGATTATGTGGAATCACTTTCCTAATGAGTTCCAACTTCCAAGATATCATGGCATCGGGAATTGCTGAGTGCCTACTTAGTCTCTTTGTACTTCTTTGGTCCAAGTCTTCCGTATGCCTAGCTTAATTATTCTTACAAACTGTGCCCCTTCTTATATAGCAAATTCTGTAAAGTGCTTCTTAAAGGAAACCACACAAGTTGATGTTCATGAGTTGCTGATTCAAGGAATACGGTCGACAGCTGCGCGGGAAAACCAATGCAGTATTCGAGTAATTATCATACAACTACATCGCTGCGCGAGGCGCGAAGGCCGGCGTCAGGATCTAGCATCATATTATGAAGTCACCGCCGGCGTGAACACTACGTCGGAAACCGTCCCAGTCTTGTCGCGGTTTCCCGTGTATGTTCACAGTCAATACTGACGGGAATCAGAGGGGCATAGACGACGCGTCCCAAGAGGCGGGCAGGTTTGAACAATATCGGCATTGAACACAATCCTACAAATAGTCCTCCCGGACATCAGGCGAAAACGGTATCAGGTCCTGAAATACATATTCATCCGGATCCCAATCGCTCAGTCGCGACCGTTCCTTCAATTGCCTCACCGCCCGAAACTCTGGGCCAACAGCCTCCCTCCACCGTCCAGGATTACCAAACAAGCGATCCTGAATCACCTTTCGAAAGCGCTTTCTACCCTCCAGAGGTTCAGGCTCGTCTACGCAAGACGGAAACCTGAAAGCGCCTTTCGCCGCCCAGAGCGGGACAACACGAGCGCCTTCCCAGTCAATCAGTCCCATGACCCTTGTCGGATCATCATGCGCCACGATTATGTTGTGAAAGCCAAAGTCGATGTGTTCTAGGATAAAAGGCAGATCGTCCGAAGGGAAAGGAAAGTCCTCGATATCGCGTACGACGGCATCTATCAGGGTATGAATGGTCACGGCCTCAGATGTTGTAGGCGTGTATTTGTAATCCAATTCCTTTCGAGCCTGTGCAATGAGCCAATCTTTCGCAGTGCGGAAAGGGCCTGCGTCGGGAGGTGCGAGCGCGCCAGCTCGATTGGATGGTAAACACATCATGGCTCCGATTTCGAATGTACCCGGAGAGGTTTCGTAAATGCTGCCAATGGCATCGAAGTCTGTCAATTGTATGAGCGTTGACCACATGTCAGCAACTCGGAGACATAGAGTCTCTTTCTGCGACGGCGTGAGTGTAGACCACAAGTTCCATAGGTTGTTACCACTGATCTATCAAAAGAATTGTTCAGCAGTCGACACTGGGTAGGGTTGTCGTACGAATTCCATGGCCATCCAAGACCCTCCGACAAGGTCATCGGTGTCCATGTCGTACAGAAGGACTTTTGGGATGGGTATATCGGTGTTGAGCTTCACGTATCGCATAGTCGATACCTGGACGCGGGGTAGGCGCCAGGCGGGAGATATCAATATGGAAGTTAAACCTTTGATGGGAGTGATTTGGGTGAAATTAGTCCACAATCCTCAAAAACAGAGGATTGTACTCGAATAAAGATCTTCCCGAGCCGCTCCATGGATGCAGTATATGTCTAGTAGGAGGGAGGTGTTGATAAACGAATCAATTGAAAGGGTGTTCAACATACTAGGTGATGGCTTCCACCTGCTCAAGTAAATGAGAACACTTTCACTGAAGTGTACGGTGATCTTACCTCCAGCTGATTGAAAGTCGAGGCATTTGTCCTGTAGTTTCTCTTCTAAGCGTGTCTTGAGAGCGCGCTTGTTGACGGTGGTTGAAGGCATAGAAGCCCGGTTTCCATTTTGGGCTCCACATTTCACACCCGCTTTCACTGTTGGCAAGAGGTCTCGAATGAAGTTCGCAATCCTCTCATATCGCACGGCCACCACTGACTGAGCGTAGTACGCAAGTCCGCCTGTTTCGACCGCCGTCCCATAGAGTCGGCTAAAAGCCTGAACGCGAATTGTCCATCATGGGCTCAACACGATACCGTCGACGGACATATCTGGATATTGGCGGTCTCGTATCCGCACCTTTAAAGTCATAACGGTCACTGTAGGTAGTACGGGTGACGGATGAATCGATGCCACAATAGAAGTTTCAAGTTCCCAGGAAAGTAAAGTCTGCAAGAACACTTCTTATAGCTTGATCACTTACAGTAGCATAAAACAGTGCCCTCAACACCAAGGGAGAAGGGGTGGCAGAAGAAAGCCAAATGACAAAAGTTTCATCCATAGTTGTTGCAACTGAGTTGGAGCAGATTTGACAGGCCTTGCTGGGAAGGCTGAGAAGTACAAAAGGATACAATCTAAAGAAAAATATGTTGCTCTGCATGAGTTCCATGAGTTAGAACCAAAATTATCGTAACGCAGGAGACGTACACTATGCAGTCTGAGGCGCGTCGGCCTGTCTGCACTTGAATCGTTCAAGCCTGGCTTCAATCTCCATCTCCTCCAGCGCGGCTTCCGACCATGCCAAGAAGCCCTCCTTGTCGTATATCTCCTGTAAACGTTGCTGGGCAGCTTCCCAATTCCACTGAGATACCGAGTCGGGGATGGCCTCCTCATCAGAGTAGGTATGCAGGTTATTTATTCGCGACGTGATGACAGGCATCTTGTGCGCCAATATCGAGCGCATGCGGTAGGAAAATTCGTGAACCTATAAGAGAATTTAGAACAGATTTTACCGCAAGGATTGTGAAGCACGTTATTAACACCCAAGAATGCCATACCACCCCATACGGTCGCTGCAGACGTGACGGCGACGCCAGTCGTCGCGATTCCCAAGGCCATAGCCATGCGCAGTACAGCCTCCATCGGTGGTCGCGCCTTTGTCACTGGGCCAGGCCGTATGACATCCCTGATTAACTCGCGAATGTTCAGCGAGGGTTTTGGAACAGGCGCCGTCGTTGGGAGAGCCTCTGCCGCCGTTGACTGTGGTAGCGTTGTCGAAGACGCATTAGCAGCCCTTCGCGGGGGAGCTTTTGCTAAAGCATTATTGCGAGAAATCCGACGAAAGGCGAGGATCCCAATGGGTATGGAGAGTCCTACAATGGCAGCCGTTACCTGTACAGAGTCATTACGCGCTAGAATGAGAAAAGAAATGGTAGCCCACGGCAGCGGGAAGCCACGCGCGCCGCGTCGGTGGTCGTGGTGGTTGCTCATGAAGAGGTTGCATTTGCCGATTCTACTGCCGGCGATCGGCTTTCAGGTTCGGCTTGTTCGGCACTGCACAAGAAAGGGTCGAGCGTGGCGCCTTCCTTTCACCTGGCATAGTCGAAGGCCTTGGCATGGCGTACACATATACGCCACATGACCGTTTCGGTAGAAGCAGGGATATCTACAGGAGATCTTTGTTGACGCTGTAATACTCTGATCTGCCTAGTAGTACCTGTTCACCTACATTTGCTTGTTTCTAATCAAGTAATGTATACACACTCTAAAGCCAATGATTAACCTAATCTACTCATCCGTAGGATCCAATGGCTCTTCCCAAAGCGTCAACTTACTTGTCGCACCGCTGGCCAAGAAATACTTTGCAGCAATCTTTGGGAAGACGATTTCGAGAAGAAAACGGCGCAACCCCGCCAAGTTCTTGCCGATGCGGGAATAGACAGTGCGGGGATAGACATTGAAATCCACCGTCTCCAATCCCAAATGGTCGGCAGACAACGCCGTGTCGAGGCGCTCCCATGCGTCATCTATCAAGGCCTCCGAGTCCTCCACCCGATCCACGTGGAAATTCAACACGACTTTTTTGAGTCGAGAATCTGGGCGTACGGCAGCGAAGCTTTTGATGTAGCAGTCAACACCATGGTATTCCAAATTGACGAGTTTGAAGTTAAGGTTAACCGTTGCATTGACCGTGACGCTCTCGATGCTCGAAAAGTCGAACGGGATGTTGACTAGTTTGCCTAGGTAATAAATGTCAGAATGGACTTGGGAAGTGATCCGGGAGACTACTTACAGTGTTGTATGTCCGCTAGCGTTAAGCATTTGAGTGTCAACTGGTATCGACGAATGAGATTGTTGACTCGGTGGACGAGGCTGTTCTCCATGAACGCATGAGAAACACGCAGATGCTCCAATGCTTTGAGTGGGGACCACTGCGTGCTACTGAAGAGGTCCATGGCCATTAGCGCATCGTTGTGTTCAACGATGTCCAAGCCATCGGCGCCTCGAGCCGATTCGGCAAAGATGAATTCCAGACTACGAAGAGAGAAGAAAGAAGAGCGATGGGGCTTGTCAACCATGTTCCAGCGAATCCAAGTGCTTTCGTCATCCCAATCATTGACGAAAGCCCGCAGGGCCCTACTCAACTCGTGATCACTGATGTCTGGACGCAGACAGAGGCCCGTAATTTCAAGCGCTTCAAGTCCCGCTGTCGTCCAGCAACTAAGGAAAGTGCTGAAAGCCCGGACATCAGAGAACTTGCACATCCCTATGTTGCAACTTGACACCCATGAGGTTCTCGAAGCGCACAAGGACGCAACGGACTCGGTTGACATGAAATCACGGATGCCATACATTATAATATTGGTGAGGTGGTCCATTTTTGCAACGAAAGATACGACGGAGTTGAAGAGTGGGTGATCAGAAATGGGGACCTCGTCAGAATCATCGTACAACTCCAGCATGCGGACAAATGTAGCGATACTGGGGTCATTTTCGAGCGCTTGGCAGAGATTGCGGAGAGAGGTGTCCACGTCGTGTTGGTCTGCGAGGAGAGTGACGGTGCGGAAGAGGATTTTACGTATGATGCGAATGGTGTCCGGCCAGACTAGGCAGACCGCGCGAAGGTCGCGGAGGTATGCCGCCTCTTCATTCTCAAAGGCCTCGGGGTCGATTTCAGGATTGGTCATCGGCTCTAGTTCGCTGATGACCAGGGATTTGATCTCGAGGGGAAGCTTGGACTAATGTGTTGTGACCGAGTTAAACGGGAGACAAAACGTGCTCGAGGACCCGTACCATATTCTCAGTATACAGAGAAGACGCGAAGCGGCCTGATATGAGACTATGTCCTGGGAGCGCAGGTACGGCTGGCTTTAGATAACTGTTTGAGGAACCTAAGAAATGCTGCTGCTGCACATCAGTGAATATCATTAATGAAGCTCAGAGACATATTTCGTTACATCTGCAAGGTTCGCGTATTTCTTGATTTAGTACGTATCAGAGAAAAAGTCGAACTTGTGGTAGACCGTGAAAGGCGCGCTCCGCTTTGTTTGGGTGAATCGCGGTTGACTGGACGAAGAGTAAGTACTGTCATGTCGGCATCGACTCGGCACGGTTTGCCAACGCTCACATGACTTCGGCACGTGCACACGCTATTTTTTCCTTCCTAAGTCCTTCCACTGCCAGCCTCTCTCCTCCATTTGATATCCTGGTTTTCCTCTGACATGCCTCGTCCTCTTGTACAGCACAAAGGAAGAATATGTCGTCCTCGCCGGCCAACTGACAGCCACTGTCTTACTCCCTAACATTTACATAATGTTCACTGACTTTGGAACGGCAGCCAAATGTTGTATTGAACCCGACGCCCTCAACGCCCGAAAAGTAGAATGGGACATTAACAACGTTTTTATAGAACAAGGTACACTTGCTACTCAGTCTCTCGTATCCTCACGCATTAGCCACTTTATTGACTCCGTGAACGCAGACACCCTCCCTTTTGAAACTAGCCACAGTCCTAAACGACTAAATACGAGTATGTCATGGCGCTCACCGGAACTGTCCCTCCTGGCTTCCGACTACAAGCCGACTCACGTCGTAAATTTAAACTAGTCAGCTAAAAGAGATATACTGTACTCAATGCCACGCGCCTTGAGCATAGCAGCCCTCTTCTCCGCCTCGCGACATCTCCGGCTCGCACCGTCAATAGCCCGGAGCCACACTATCGAACGATCGATTAGTGAATGGTTACGAGAGAGAGAGACCAGTGAACTCACACTGAAAATCCCTCACAGAAGACGCCTCCAACGAAACAGCCTCCCCACCGCATGGATACGGCAGAGCCACTTGAAACCCAAGGTCATCTAAACATGTCCCCTCTCCGCACGCTAATTTATTCATTAAGTTTGATCGTCATACAGGGCACCACGAATCTCGTCCAATTCCTGACTGAGCAAGATGAGACGGCGACGCATTTCCTCCTCATCCTCCACCACCCACAGGAATTTTTGGCCATTCGCGAGCAAGGCGGAGATATCGCCGTGGACATGTACACGCATCCGTACATGACGATTCAGACTAATGAACAGATAATGCATGATCAGTCCATGACCAAATCCAAGAATGAAATACTCACCATGACTTTCCTCAGTCAACTGCGCCTCAGCAAGAGAAATCGTCTAAAACCACAACAATAATAAAACGTTAACAAACCACGCGCAGAGGAAACCCCCACTCAGCATCCTATACAAATTCTTCACAGTCGCATCTGTCAACACCAAAATAACACTAGTCCACAAAAACACATGCAGCCTCCTCCCGCTCTTCGCCTTACACAGTATCCCATCCTTCAACAGCTTCCTTTGCGCCATATTGCGCGTAGGCGCCGTCAAATCCAGCCCGCCCAGTCCAATCCACAGAGGCTGAACGTACGCCGTCGCCCGTGAGCATTCAATTATAATGCGCCATCAGAACAGATTACCAGCAAATTCGCTAGTATTCGATCTCGAGTCTAGCTTTCATTCAGCTTCTAATCTCCCCGCTTTTCCGCATCACGTAGCAACTCGTCATATCCTGAAACAAGCTCCTCGCTTGCCTTCACCCCTAATCATGGACTGGCATTCCCTCGCGAACGCGCTTGATGAATTTTGCAAGTTCACGATCGTCATCCTCAAGGTTCGGAATCTGATCTTCAGCCGGAAGGACGCCTTTATGATCCCTGTCTTCCCCAAAGAGCTCCAAAAACCACGAACCCGCAGACCTCGTCGTGCCTGCGTAATAGCCCTTCCACCGCCCCATCGACTCCATGCGCCACTCCCAAGCCTCCCGCCGCTTAGCGTCGAATGCGACCTCAATCTCCTTCAAAACGGGCGTGTTCTCGGAGAGGCGCATCCACGTTGCGGCGGCAGTGGGGATTGGGCTCCGATACCCAATCTCGAGAACGCGCGCAAGGACTGCGCAGTTCATCAGTTTGAGGGATTTGAGGGTGCCGCAGTGCATGTCTAGGAATTTTTGGGCAGACGTCCAGTTGGCGTTGTCGTCTGCTAGGAGCGCCGTCTCATCGCCGAGCATAAAGCCTTCGAGGGAGAGCGATTCGAGGTGGGGGAAGTGAGTGCAGAATGCGGCGCCGCCTGCAATAGGCCGAGGGGAGTGAATGGAGAGAGATTTAAGATCTGGCATGCTAGAGAAGAGCTGTTTGCTCGCCCAGATAAATCTGTAAGTAATAATTTCTTCGCGATCTTCTCCCCTGTAAGGCGTGACGGACAAACTGAGCGATTGAACAGATCGGAGTGACCGAAGGACACAGAGTCCGTAGAGCCGCATGAATACGAGATGTTTGTAAGGGGAGAAGTTGATGATGGTGAGGCTTTGTAGCGATCCTGGCGGAAGGTGAGAAAGTCCTACAAGAAACAGGCCCTGCCGTTCAATGCAAGTCCCGAACTCGTTGAGAATGATTGTGGCGGATGTCACTCGATGGAGAGTGGAAAGCAGGGGCCATACGCGACTAAAGGCAGTCCTCATCTCCTCATCGACTAGGAAAGAAATGCGTAAGTCACAAAACGGTAATTCATGATAACCAAACATACCAGTTTCATACATGTATAGGTCTTCCGCCACCGTCCTGAACTCTAGATCCTTGACATATTGCACTATCTCTGGCATCCCAAATAATCTTCCCAGCTTTGAGGCCCCAACAACAGATCCATTGATATGCACTGTATGAAACGCTGCTGGCGCGTACAAAGCCCTGAATGCCTTGTTAGCGCCACGTAGAGCAAGCAAAGCGTCGATTTCAGAGTGAAGATGTGTTAGGACCAGTTCATGCAGCTCGACAGGCAAAGATCCTTGTTGGGCAGGCGGACTCATGCTGGGAAGAGAAGAGGTACTAGAACCGGGTATTACAGCACGCGAACGCATCTCAACTCTAAAGAAATGTTTTCAATAGTAGGTGAAATCACAGGTCCAAGTCTTCTCATAGAAAATATGACTGGCGGATTGGCACAGACAGAATGCATCGTGATTGTCTACCTTTCTGAATGACTAAATCAAGAAATCTGCGAGCAAGGTATACACAAGAAAATATATAATAATCGTTCATTCCAATCAATTGTCCCAAATATATCAGTAGTCTCCCGGTGCTCAGTACTCAGTGTGCACGCGCCTTCCGCATCACAGCCCTCTTCTCCGCCTCCCTACACCTCCGACTTGCACCGTCAATAGCCTGGAGCCACACTATCCAACGAACGATCATCAGCGAACGGTTACACGAGAGAGAGAGAACAGAGAAACGCACACTGACACTCCCTCACAGAAGCCGCCTTCAGCGAAACAGCCTCCCCACCGCGTGGATACGGCAGAGCCACTTGGAACCCAAGGTCATCTTCATTAAACGCTCAGCACTAAATCAAGGGATACAGAACAAGGAGGGAGAGAGCTCACCATGACTCTCCTTCACCTGCGCCTCCGCAAGCGAGATCGGCTAAACCACCACCATCAACACCCACACACACAAAACCCCAGAAACACTCACCATCCTATACAAATTCTTCGCCGTCGCATCGGTCAACACCAAAATATCACTGCACAAAAACGCATGCAGCCTCCTTCCACTCTTCGCCTTACACAAAATCCCATCCTTCAACAGCTTCCTCTGCCCCATATTCCTTGTGGGGGCCGTCAGATCCAGCCGCCCCTGCCCGATCCACAGATACTGCGATATCGTGCGGAGCACCTCCCTCCCTTCCTGCTCCCGAATAGTCTCGTTGATGTGATCGAGTATCTTCTCCGCGACTTCGACAGAGTTTGCTATGGCATCGCGTTCGGGTCCGGGTTCGGTGTAATGTACAATCTAAGAAAGGCGTTATTAATGTACGGGGAAGAGAAGACGCAACACACCTGCTTAATCAACAAAGGATACCTTGTTATCCGTTGCACTAATAACACACCCTCATTCAACAACCCCATCCAAATATGGGTGAAAAGACTCACTAGGAATAAGCAAATAACTCGACAAATCCAAACTCCTCGCAGCAGGATCATCTCGCAATTTCTACACCACAACACTCAGCCTCCCATCCACACACACCAAAACAGCTCCAAGACTCACCTGCAAATGCGCCGCCAAATCCGGCCTCGAGTCCCTCAGTGCTTGCAGCACCTTGATCGCATTCGCCTGGTTCACGCAGTACTCCATATACACCGCCATGCTCGCCATATGGCTCTGCACCACGTCCCCAATCCGGTCGACATACAACCGGCACTCCTTCTGCCTTTCCTCCAGTGCGCTCATGAACGTCTATACGGAAGGGAAGGGGGGACAATGAGGCTCCCGCACGCATGATGTAATAACGGAGACACAACGCAACGCACCGTATTGGTGATAAGAATGTCCTCGACGTTGGCAAAAACAACCGTGATAGCCTTCGTGTCCAGGAGCGGGAGCATGCTCGAGTAAAAGTGCTACATCGACGTCGTCGGTTACGATAAAGGAGGGAAGGACGATGATGGAGAAACGCACCTCGACAATGAGCTGCAAATCATGCACATACGCAATCTCAGTCGCAATGAGCTCGAATATAGCCTATGCATCCCAGACATCAGCACAACCCAAGATAGGCAGAACACACATACCTCCTGCCTCCTCCGCTCATTCGTCGGAATCCCCTCCAGCGCCGTCTTATCCACCAAACTCGCCCACGACTACCCAGGTCAACCACCATCAACACTACACACCAACAACAAAAAGAAAAAGAAACACTCACACTCCCAAACGCCGGACTCCCACTCCTCTGCACATCCACCACACCACCAACCATATCCAAACTAGACCCACTCCCACTCCCACTCCCTCCAGTACTCAAAATCGGCGCAGAAATAACCAGCTTTCTCTCACTACTGTTGGCACTATCCACAGGCGTCCGACTGCGTCCCAAGAAATGTAAGAAACCAGAATACGACGAGCTCGTGCGGCTGTCTCCCTCCTTGTCTCTGTCCTTGTCTTTGAGCGACGGCGGTTGAGACACCACAGACACCGTCGGCGACATCGACTCCACGGAAGCAACAGAAAGCCTATTACCCGCATGCGCACTCCTAAAGGCCTCATACCGATCAAACGCATCGTTCAGGTGGTCCTCCGGGGGCGGCGGAGGGGGCGGGGGCAACTCCTTGTTATGGACATGCGCCGAGGAGGAGGAATGCTTTGGCGCGAGAGGAGGCGGCCGCCTCTTACTCGATCTCGACCTCTGCCTAACGGGGCGCGGAGGTGGTCTCACATTCGCGTCCTGTTTAAGAATGAGTCCCGCAGCCTCAAGCACCAGCTGCCGCTCGTGCTCCCTCGCCTCGCGCTCCTCCTTGGTCTCCGGGTACGCGTCGTCCAGCTCGCTATCGCTCTCATCGAACGACATGTAGTTCGATTCATCGGAACCGGAATCCGAATCGTCCTCATCGCTACTGTCTCTGTCTGTCGCATTAGCTTTTGCTTTTACCTCTACATCTCTTTCATCGCAGGCCATCACCATCGCAGTCGTGGAATCATTCTGAGAAGCGTCCGCGGCCACGGGTACACTCGGTCGAGCCTGAACTTCGATGGGACTTTCCGTGATTGAAGATGCCTCGTGTCGTATAGGAGCGTGGTCTTGGTGGAGGTTGAAATAATCCATTCCGATGTGCAAGGTGATTGATTTAATTGAAGAGTACATGTAAAGAAAAAGAAAAAAAAAGCAATTTCAGCCTACGACGCAAGGTAAACAGGGAGACTGGGAGGAGAGGGAAGTGACTAACCCTCAACGTCTAGATACGCGGCGGGCACGATGACTACCATGCCCCCTTGTTCCGCCTTCCACCACTCCAGATCGCTGTCGTCGATGATGGTAATCGTATCGCCTTCATTGAAACTGAGTTCTTCGGCTGAGGCGCCGTCGTAAGTATATAGCGCCTTCGCCTTGACTACAAACTTGAGTTAGTACAAGCTTTCGGAAGACACGATGACATACTGTTCTTCAAAGGTTCCACAAAAGTCTGCGGGAACATGCCCGACTTGCCAGATGAAACCAGCTTTCCATACCACCAATCACCTCCAGTCTTCGATGGGTTGGCGACGATAATCATGTCCGGACCAAAGCCTACATCAACAGTCAGAAAAGCCTAAATGCCAACAAAGTATACACACTCAAATCCTCTGCACCCTCTCCATCGTAAGCATACAAAGACCGAACGCGAATATCTGAGATAGACAATCAGCATCAAAACAAATCCTCCGACGAAAAAAACATACTAGAACTCTTGTCAATATCAGCAAGAGGATCCGGAGTCGCACTCTCCGCCTCATGGACGTGAATATCAGGAACAGGGGCAGGCGGCAGAATATCCTCGACAGTCTCCTCCTCCTCCATCGTAGACGGCAGCTTCTCCATAACCGGCGTCCCATTGTGCGACTCGGATGCCAGTCCAGCGTACCAATCAACACTCTGCCGATTGTTGCTCACATTCGAATACGCCTGCCCATGTTCCTCCAGCGAGGGCGGTATAGGTGCGGGAGCAGGCGGCGGAGGAGATGGCTCTCGCACTACAGTCGAAATATGCGGCGGTGGCGCGGTATCTCCGAGCACCTTGCCAGACACTCCAGGTCCACTCTTATCCACGGTAGTCGTCTTCCGCAAGCGCGCTCCACCTTGAATAGCGGACAAGAGCGCACCGCGATCACCGGGAGCCGCTGCCGGTGCAGATGTAGCCGGCGGGGGAGGCGCCATCGGTGGAGGGGCAGGAGCGGGAGGCGCGGGAGGAGGAGCAGGCGCCGCCGGTGCTCTGGGCGCAGGAGGTGGCGTAGGTGCCGGAGGAGGCGTCAACGGAGACGAAGGTAACAAGCCCTTGAACAGCTTATTCGCGATGTCTAACCGCTGCGCCCTGTTACCCCCAACCTCGTCATCACTGCTATCATCTTCATCCTCCTTCTCGTTGATAACATCCCAATCATCCTCGTCTGCAGCAGGCGCAGTCTGATACGGGGACTTGACCGGAACGGGGGTAGTCGTTCTGGGCGATCTGGAAGCAGCAGGCGGAGTGGGCGTAGAAATAGGAGCAGTTGATATCGCAGGCGCAGCCGGCTTCGCCCCCCAAGGATTAGTACTGCTCGCAGACGCAGGCGGCGTCGAAGCAGCAGCACCGCCACCTTCCTTTATCAGGCGACTAAATGGATTGGTGCTCGACTTATCAGCAGGAGGGGAGCTCGCAGCGGGAGGGAGAGGCGGCACTGGGGGTGGTGGCGCCGCCTCGACGACAGGCTCTGGCCTCGGTGTAGTAGCCCGATTCCTCAAAGCCTGCATCTTCGCCTCATACGCTTCCTCCTCCAACCTCGCCTCTTCCTCCATCTTCCTCATCGCCTCTTCCCTGGCTTCCCGCTGTTTGCGAATGGCTTCCTGCCGAGCACGGAAAGCCTCCTCTTCAGGATCAACCTCTGGCTCGGGTGGCGGTGCGCGAGCGACTGGAGGCTTGGGAGCGGCAGGAGCCGAGCGTGGCACCACAGGTGGAGGCGCAGCCCTTGGCTTCGGTGGAGGAGGAGCCGCTTTAGCTCTGGGCGCGGGAGGAGCAGGAGCCGCCTTGGGCGCAGCCTTAGGAGCCGGCGGCGTAGGAGCGGGTGGAGCAGCCGCCCCTTCCTTCAGCGACTTTTCCCGCTCCAACCGTTCTCGTCTTTGCCTCTCCCTCTCTTCCGCCTCTTGTTCTGCAATCCTCGCTTTCTCTTCTGCCTCCTTCTTGTCCTGGGCCAAACGATCTTCAACAGACGTATCCACTGGTGTCGCAGACGGAGTCGCAACAAGGCCCAGGGCAGCCTTGCGAGCTTCAATGCGACGCTGCACCTCCGCTGCACGCTCTTCCTTCGTCATATGCGCCATGCTCTTGCCGGGCCCAGGCGTCGCTGGACTACGAGGAACAGGAGATGACGAAGCCGGTGGCGGGGCCGGAGGAGGCGGTGCTGGTGCTGGAGACCGAGTCCTGGGAGGGCTTCGAGGACGGTCATAACCTCTCTCCCGTTCCCGTTCCCGTTCGCGGTCACGATCCCGGTCCCGTTCATATTCCCTGTCGTCTCGGTCGCGATCACGGTCGCGATAGTCTCGCGAAGGAGAGCCTCGGCGATATCCATCGTCGTAATCCTTGTCGCGATATCCACCTCGAGAATAAGGACGGTCCCGGTCCCGGTCGTCGTAACGGGACGAACCATAGCGGTCGTCCCTATCATCGTACCGTCCGTGTCGTTCATTCGCCCTGTCACGGTCTCGCGCCCATTGCCGCTTCTCGCGGTCCTTCCGTTCCTCCACTGCCTTTACCTTGCGTTCCAATTCAGGGAGCTTTTCGTGGGTAAGAGAAAGTAGTTCTCTTTCCAACCTCCGCCGCTCTTCATCCTTGGACGAGGTACGCGGACCACGCGAAACATATTCCAGGTCGCGGGTCACCCGGTCTATGCGATACTTCATGTCCTCCATCTCCCTCTCCAGAGCCTCATCCTCAGCCGTTTTGTTTGCTTCTTCTTCAGCATTGCGATCCAACATCTGAGCAGTATTCGCGAGCATGTTCTTCATGTCTGCGAGGTCCGCGGATGGTCCCACATCGTTCCTTGACCGAACCTGATCACGGTCGACGTGACGTTTCCGCGGCTGGTACACGCCGCCAGGGGGAGGAGAGTCTTCGTGCTTGTAGATGGTGGCGTCACGACCGGAACCAATGGCAGAACCGCTATTATGGAAGGAACGATCCTTTAATCGAGAGATTGGGGCATCCATGCCAGACGGTGAGCGAGATCTGGTTTCGTTTTTCAAAACATCCTTCAAAAAGTTGACAGAGTTGCCCAGATCGCGAGCGGATGGTGGGACGAGCTCCGGAGGTAATTGGTCGGGAATTTCGTTTCCGTTGAGCTCTGTACTTGTAAGAAAAAGGATCAATGAAAGGTAAGAATTGCATACTGCGATAGATAAGACCCATAGCAACATGAAATTCGGCCATATTGAGCATACCACGGTCGTCCACGTCAGCCAGAGTCCTAGAGAATTGTGTAAGAGTCACGAAAAAAGAAAAGAGAGATAGCGTACCAGATACGCGCCAAGTCGTCCTTTCCAAGACCACTCTGTCCAAAAACTTCCAGCGCTGTCTGACCACTGATAAAACCAGTATTGTTCGTATCCCAAGCGCGGAAGATCTGATCATAGCTCTTCTTCTCGCCCTTCGACAGCGCCCACGGCACGCGTGGCGCAGCCGTGCCCTTCACCTCCTGATTATAATTCTGAAACGACTGCTGCAGATTCATGCCGCCTTGCAGCTGCTGCGACGGCAACTGTGGCGCACCAGCAGGATTATATGGCATAGACATATTCACCGGCAAAAAAGTGCTCGACATCATCTGCAGCTTTGGGTCGATGAATCCCGTCATCTGTGGCACGAGCGGGCGTGCGGCGCCGGGAAAGCCAGTCGGCTGAGGAGCGATGGCCGAAAGACCTGGCCCGCCCAAACCCGGCGAGGGACTCAGAAAACGACCCGGCTGCTGCTGCTGTGGCTGTAAGAACCCGCTTCCCTGTTGGTTCTGGAATTGCGATGGCATTGGCGGAACTGGCGGCGGCGGCGGCTGCCTAAAGCCCGACCCGCCGCCCATTCCAGGAAAACCGGTAGGCTGCGCCTGCATCATACCCATTCCCTGCCCAGGAAACCCCGTCGGCTGAGGCTGCATTCCTTGAGCAGGGAATCCCGTCCGCTGGGGCATAATCCCGCCCATGAGCTGGGGATTCTGCTGGAACTGCGGCTGCCCCATGTTAGGCTGTTGCTGGAACTGGCCTTGTGGGTTTTGCTGAGGCACGAAACCGGTCTGAATCGGATACTGGAGGCCTGGTTGGCCCCATTGCGCCATGATGGTAAGACAACAGCGACGACGGCGCGACGATGACGGGGTCAGCAAGGAGTAAATTGGTGACCAATATCACGCTTGTGACTGTGAGCGGTGCTCCGGCTTTTGCCGAACCATCTTGACTCTGCTCAGTCACTGCACAGTGCTCGTCAATTCAACGCGACAAGGTTTTCGACGAAAATTTTGGCTGACATCTACTTGCTTCATTCGACCCCTTGTTCCTACCTAAGAGCTTCTCTTGCCGAATGCAAAGTATCTCCTACTCTCTCCTGCACTTGCTTGAACTGAACTACATGTTCTCTTATTAAAGCCATTTATTCATGGGATTTGATTGATATTGCATAGGTTCAATTTTAACACCACCAGCGCCGCTTCCCTCTGTTACGCGCAATACAATCGCACTGCTTCTGTTCGCGGAGTCCTGTGCTGTCCTGTGCATTGCCTTTGCAGCCGCCACAATCTCCAAACAACCACAGAGCGAGTACAAAGTTAAATCAAACCACAATCGAGATGGCCATATGCGAAACACGGTCACGTTCTTCGTTTGCTTCTCGAAAATTTAATCTTTCTCCATCTTCTCAGTGTTCATCACATGATAGCAACCTATCGCTAGAATCTCTTAAACACTTGGACATCTTGCACGGACATCATTTCCATATTCAGTCTCCAAATCTATGGTGAAAAGTCGTTATGCATATGATGCTGCCTGATATCCCCTCCCAGATCAAAAGGTGTCTCTGTCTGTATAGAAGTGCCTTGAATATAGAGAAGCCCTCAGTCTATTCAATTGTTTTCTCACCACCAACGCTGTGCCAGCGCAGACTTCACGCAGCTTTCGGCTCTCACTGCTTTGGGGCCAATAATCCAAGGATGATAAAATGACGAGTCAACGCACTTTCGACTTATAATTCGGACGCAGAACAGCTGCGTGCGCCACCTCTCTCGGGTCGCTATCGTGGATTTTTTCAGACCAACTTTGTCACACCATTATCGGACTCTTCTCAAACTAATGTTCCACCACTACGTGCGTCAGAACTGGCTCAATAACGGTCGCTTGAAGACTCAGTCTCGCGCGCGCTCTCTTCCTGAAGGGACAAGTTTTACAAACGGTATCAATCCATATCGATTGCCCTGTGTCGGCCATCAATATTGTCCTCCTCTGCTCTCTCACTGTCCGCGACGACGACGTCAACAACAACAACACGCTGACTACACGCTCTTGAGCCCGTATGGATGGCGGAGAACTTGCACCGTAGATGCCATTCGCGGGTGGTATAGGTACATGCGCACTGGCCCTTTTGGGGAGGCGACAGCTCGACGCGTTCTTCCTCCTACGATCATGGTCCCACTTGCCGATGCTTCCAGCTTCTTCGTCATCTCGCGCCTACACGCCCGTGAATGAGTGTACTGGACTGCTCACTCAAACCTCCTCGAAGACGCATCTCAATGCCAGAAACAGACCCCTACACCACTCTAGGCCCTCATTATGGGTGGTGCTGCTTCGACAGGTCGTCCAGCCGATAACGGGACAAGGGATCTATCCCTTCATTAACCAGGTATGTAGCGCCGGTCTCTGATCCTTCCTTACTGACATTTTTGGTGATGAAGAGTGACATGGGAAACTTGACGAATTCGTCCAGGCAGGTACGGAGTCAATACCTGTGATCTGCTCATATGATTCGCTCTCTAACCACGCCACTGACGCTGCTCGCTAGGTTTGTAATCGACGGCACGTTTGCTCGCCCGATTATCTGCTATATCAGCCCCATTACAAGACGCGACCAGTCACCATTCCCATGTCCGTCACGGTCCCCCACTGGCAGCAAGCCAAATCATCAAAGTCCGCCCCTTCTCCACGCAGCTGTCTAACTAACCTTCTCCAATTAACAAATATATATAGTAGCTCAAACCATCTGCAATCGCAAAATACAAAGAAGTCAGGGCGGGCGTTCTCGCCGCACTCGAACGCCCACACATTGTCGACTGCTCTATCAGCTATTACCCCCCGCTCGACTTCGATGAAGTACACCGGAACGGACTATGAGGCTGATATGTCCAAGGTGGCGGAAGATCCCGAAACGCAGAGGTGGTGGAAATGACGGACGGTATGCCAGAGAGCCTTGCCAGTGTTGAGGGTGCTACAGGAGGAGAGACTGCTTGGTGGGCTGTAAGTGGGGTTCTTTATCTTACTAATTCCCAATTGAATGCTCATAGCACTTTTCAGAATATGGAAGATTTGAAGGGAAAACCATAACTTGTAGTAGTCAGAACTATTGAAAGATTGGTTGTCGGGGGTGACCTTGGAAGTTCAAACTCGACACCCGTGGATTGTGTGTGGGTTTCAGCGAAAGAGCAAGCTGCATGTACAATTCCCTAGCCCTACTTTCTACCTTGCTTGATATTCGGCACATGCATGTTTACAGTTTTCCTCTTAACACGCTTTGTCTCCCAATCATAGGTGGCAGCATCATGCGAATTCGGAGGCTAACGCTTTCCTCTCCCCGTGGTGCAAAGCCCCAGTCTATTCAAAGGTATGGATGTAGGGAGAGCGATAGGTAGAGTATCAACTTCTCCCCTTACAATCATCCCGTATTTTTTGATTCCCAGGTTGTCCATCCATCAAGATACTCTCTTCTCTATATGAGGCGGGGGCAATGGTTATGGACCTCGTTCCCTATATGGGGCGGGGGCAATGGTTCTGGACCTCGTGCTGCTCGTGTGGCCAGGGATTGTGTTTGGACCTCAGCTGCTCGTGTAGCAAGGGATTGTGTGTGCCGGCGTCAGCTGTTCGTGTAGCGAGGGACAGCGGGCTGACACCTGAGCTGCTCGTGTAGCCAGGGTTTGTGTTTGGACCTCGGCTGCTCGTGTAGCGAGGGATTATGTGTACCGACCTCAGCTGCTCCTGTAGTAGTCGATGGAGACATGCATCTTGACCGGGACGAGGCTGGAGCTAGGGGCATCTTCGGCGACAGACTGGGATGGTATATGAGGACATCTTCTCGGAACGTTTCGGGCACCGGTCGGGTGTTAACGCGCTGAGTGAGGGGTAGCCCCTCTGCCGGTGATTTATTTCTGTCAAAGGAGGTACCAGGCTACTGTCGGGTATCGGTGGGAGACCGATTGAGGAGGGTACATCTATGAACGGGCAGACGGTCTATGCACAAGGTTGTTAAGCTCTTCAGTTGTTCTAGGTACAAGGTAAGAGGAATACGGGATCACCAGTATGCAGTGTTATTGTCCCAAGGCTGCCATGAGGTTCGCCTCGATGCACTCTTCGGAGGGTGTCGGGGCGGTTGTCCAAAACTGGATGCTGGCTTCCATGACAGGGCCAGTGCCGAGACGCGAGAGTCGCAAGTGGCGTTCAAACCGTCAACGGCTCTGGTGCTCCGCAACGCGGCGATTGCCCAACAATCGCTGGGATGTCATTCTTCTTCTTCAACACCACTATGTAATTTGAACAAGTCGCAGCCGCTAAAAGTGATCGGCTGCCAAAACGAGTTGCTCTTTGACCACCACCAACAACATCGTTATGCTGGCGCAGACCTCGAGCCTCGCTGCTCTGGCTACAATAATCCAAGAATGATAAAATGACAACACGCTTTCGACTTAAATTACGGTCACGGGCCACTCCCGTCACCTCGCGAGTCGCAATCGAATGGATTTCTTCATCAAATTTTGTCGCATCATTATCGGACTCTCCTCAAGCTATTGTCCCGCCACTACGTGTGTTGAAATTGGTTTTAGAATGGTTGAACACGGTCGCAAGGCTGCGGTCGCCGCCGCGCTGTTGTCAAAGGACGAGTTTTCACGAATGGTGGGTTTCTTTATTAATACTATGTTGGTCTCATCTTCAACGGTGTTTTCTTCTCGAATAGCAGCGGCTCATTCGGTCTTTGATTTCCATCCATTGCTAGGTCGGCGCCCATCTATATCCTTGAAACCATTTTTCAACGGTACGTTGCTTGATAACTTTCCACCACTCTCATTTTTCATGGCAAGTCTAGATCGAAATTTCGATCCACTGAGAATGTCGAACTCTTCTGTACCCAATCGTGTCGTGCTCTAATCGGAAGGAAATTGCCCCGGAGTTTCAGTCCATCAATCGACGCATCGCTGCTTTTCTCACTGCCTATCCGGAAGGAGAACACACAGAGCTGCCTGATGAAAACTGCGCTATCATACACATCGCAGAGGGGCCAGGATCGCAAACTCTTGAAATCCCAAGGAATGATACACCGCGAAACGCGGTCACGTTCTTCACCGTCTTCGTGGAATTTTAATATTTCTCCATCTTCGCAGCGTTCATCACATGATGGCACAGGGCCCGTGGATGTTACCATAAAGATTTGGACGTCCTGAATGGAGGACATCCCCAAAATGTCTGAGTCCCGGGACCAACGTCGCTGTCGACTTCAGGACTCCCACGTTGTCGCTTTCACGCGCAAAAGTCGTTTTTCAAGCAGGACCCACACGATGTTTTCTAGTTCACGATGTCCTGCCACGATTCCGTTCGCCCACCGCGATGGAGCCTAGCCATTGTCGGGGAGTGCCGGAAACTGATGAATTATCCATCATGAAGTAGTGTGGCGAACCGTATGGAATACCGCCTGAAAGTCATCCGGAACTCAGCAGTTCCTCTCGCTGTTACTGCACCTCATAAAATGCATATGGTAGGCTTTCGCAGTGAATATAGCAACAAGGGCATGTGGATATCACCGGAAGTCTTGGATGGATGTCATCCCCAAATGTCCCATAGTATCCGAAGGTATGGAGAAAAGTCATTACGCATAGTACGTTACTTAGACTAACTGACATGCCCACCTAGACCGCCAGATCTCAGGCGACAACCTGTGCATGCGTACTCCATTCAGGCCGGACGGGCAAGCGGATCTATGCAGAGTAGACGATACTATCCGAGGCCACCAACCTGTATACTCGCATCTTCATGTTCAAGATTGAACCCCACCAGCCCATCCGGCCTTCCGATACCGCCAACTCCGACTCGGAGCACTTTATATCCCTGTGAGCGAGAACAGTGTGGCCAAACACCGGAGTCGTTCCCTCCGGTAACACCACGCGATGGTCGGTTAAATCCCAGTGCAGGGTACAGCGCTCTGCTACTGTGTTAACCTCATCATCAAGTAGCCTACCCTGCAGCTCCAGCCCTCTATTCCCTTGCGAGAGCATCGGAACGTGAGATCAACAATCACTCTCTGTAGCTGAGACGCCTCCACCCAGCGTAGGCAGATCATCAAAGAATTCGACGCACGCGATGAAACGGACGAATCTATGTCGTCGTTAGGCGCCCAGAGATAGGAAGTGTAAGCTCCTAGCGCCTGAGCCTGAGATCATTCATGTACTGACATTGGCATGTTGCCGGCATAGATGTGGGTGTCGATATTCTAGCTTAACGAAGCCGGGGTATTGAGGTACGTGCAAGAAATCAACATATCTACAATGTTCAGATGATCACTCTGATGCACATCTTCGACACACCTCGTTGATCATCAACATGTTGGAGATATAGATTCAGCCGTTTACTTGGGACCGATACCACCGTTGACCGTTGATGGAGGCGCTCATCAAGAATCAGGATTAGCACAAAGAAGGCCGTGCGAACTTATTGCCTTACGTTCACTGCCTCTTCCCTCCTGCCTCCACCGACATGGCCATTCCTCCCCGAACCACCGGGATCCCGATGATGTCCGAACGACCACTCGCCAAAGAAGAGGACGACTGTGCGTGTACAGATCTCAACGCTCCGGAAAATCAATCTGCGACTCTCACCATTATGTGCTGCACCGCTTTCTCGTTATGTATATGGCATGCACTGTACCCGCACCATGCTTGTTTGGGCCCGGGGTCTATCGGAATGTTTTGACATGCCATGGAATTCGCTGTTGGGGACATAGCGGGTGTCGCGGCTGGGCCTGCTACTTAATCAGCGCTTAGCACCGTGTTCTGTTATAAAGCCCTCATCACCATCTTCGCGACGTGCTACGTAGGTGAACACTCCCCCCCAACCCACCAAATGGTAAGTTCCCATCTCATATCTGCACTACATTGACCAACCATTATGATCAGTATTCGTATTGGGAAGACCGTCGACGGTACCTCCTCGCTGCCGAAGAAGAACGTTTACTCGAATCCCTCTCCGTCGTGCGCAGCAAAGTCAACACCCTCGCCCCCATCGGCACCCTCCCTCCAGAAATGCTCCAAGCCATATTCGACATGTGCATCTCCTTCGTGTACGACAACCCCAAGCCCCGGCACCGCCTCGCATGGACCCAAGTCTGCCGGCTCTGGCGCACAATCGCGCTCGACACGCCCCGGCTGTGGCGGTACATCGATCTCTGCGACGCCCACTACGCCCGCGAGTTCCTCGCGCGCTCCGGACGCGTCCCCCTCTCCATCATCTGCATCTCCCCCTGCCGCCTCTTCACCGAGAGCCTCCACCCGCACGCGAAACGCCTCAAGTCCATCGACGTGTACCTATTCCCCAACGACATGACCACCTTTTTCCACTCTATCGGCCCATCCGATCTCTCGCATCTCACGCATCTGTCACTGCAGATTCCACCCGTGGCGGTGATGAGCTGCACGCTGGACGTCTCTTTTCCGTCCGTCCGTCATCTGTCGTTGCGTGGCGTTGCGGTGGACTGGTCATCATGCCGTAACCTTGCCTCTCTCGCATTGGAGAGTCTCCCAACGGAGCTGTGCCCCACTCTATCAGAGCTCATGGGCGTCATACAGCGTTCACCGCGCTTGAGGCATCTCCATCTCAACGACATACAGCCCTTTGCCGAGGCTCTATCCACCGAGCATGCGTCTATGCATAACATTGAGGACATAACGCTAACAGGGGACCCAGACGTCATCGGGATGATTTTCGCCAACTTTTCGAATATACCCCCCACGGCGCGTCTCGTCATGAACGCGACGTACCCGGACCTGTTTCTCCTCTTCCCGGAAGTGTGTCCGTACCGCGACGGCCTCGACATCCACACTCTGCGCATCACGCGCCACGCTCTGTACATGTCGCGCACGGAAGAGGGGAGCTGGACGGAAAACAGCATGATCCGCGTACACGCGAAGCGCATGTCCGTTGTCCTCCTTACATCGGCGCAGAAGCATGCATTCGAGCGCCTGCGCGCGCACCAGTTCACCGCTCTCGAACTGGACACGAATATCCTGTTCGACGTGTCAGCGCACTCGCTCAAGGACATGTTTCTAGGTCTATGTGCCGTAGACACTCTAAGGGTATCGTTCAATGAGATCGGCGCACTGCTACAAGTCCTCGGGCAGACGATATGGCCTGGATTAAAGCATATCGAGCTGGGCAAGCCAAAGGACGTGTGGTGGCGCTTTCAGGAGAGGTGGATGGGGTTGTTGACGGCGTGTCTCAAGGCGAGATGGGAGATGGGGATGGGGTTGGAGAGTGTCAAGTTTATCAGGTGTCAGCATGTGTCGTGCGCGGATGTGGGTGTGGGCGCGTTGAAGAAGTTTGTGGACTCTGTTGAGATTATACCAGTGGATTCGGACAAGTAGCTAGTCTACGTATTATTATATACCCATGGACCTTGTATTTATTGTAATATTTAGTTTGTTTGGACACGCCGTTTTCTTCGCAAGAAGCAGCGCTCAGGTGAGCACCGACTCGGAAGTCGGGTAAGGGTTACCCGGACATGGTCATTCTCCCCACATTTATTTAAGCAGACCCGAGACGGAGGTTGCGTCCTGCGCTCATCATGTCTTCAGGTAGGCCTCATCTACACTCCTAGTCAACTCTAACGCCCTCAAAGTAGATCTGAGAATACCCTCATTATACAATGTTAAGGGCAAAATAGGTTGGTTAGCTGGCCACATCATTCATTGAACATTCACCATGAATATGCATAATGTTCATAGTCCTCGTAACTGGCGGCGGCTCCGGCATCGGCAAGATGATCGCAGCAGGCTTTGCCCAAAACGGCGCCAAAGTCTACATCGCTGCGCGTAAAGAGGCTCAATTGAAAGAAGTGTGTTGTCTCCCTCTCCCCACCCCTCCTCCGTCCCTCCCCTTAACGCGTCCTATATAGGCTGTCGCGGACCTACAAAACCTCGCTACAAAGCCAGTATCCTATATCGTCGGGAACGTCGGGGTACATACGTTCCTTCCTCACTCTTCCCTTCATGTCAACAGTGACTCCCGCAGACGAAAGCCGGGTGCAACGCCATCATCGCCGAGTTCAAGAAGCGCGAGTGCAAGCTGCACGTCCTCGTGAACAACTCGGGTATCACCTGGGGCGGGCCGTACGATGACTTTGAGGAAGAGAAGGGATGGGATAATGTGTTTAATGTTAATGTGAAGAGTATATTCTACAGTAAGCTTTACTCTCCCCCTCCCCCCTTTCCTCCTCTTTCTCCCTTACCCTTTTGCTGATATGTGAGTGGGCTAGTGACCGCTGGGTACGTCTTGAATGAGCAGGAGGGAGGGGGCGCTGATGATGAATGGTGAAAAGGTTAACAGAGTTACTGTGCAAAGACTCGAACAACATCGACCCGGGGCGCGTCATCAACATATCATCCACTGCCTCTGTGGAACCACAGTCGGAGACTGCGTTGAGCAGTGCGGGGAACGGAACGTGGAGTTGTGAGTGCCCCCAAGTTATGAATAGTAGGTGCTAACAGTTAGCGTACTACAGATCAACCGAGTAAAGCCGCAGGTCAGAATCTACACTTTGATGCGGTGTAAGTATACATAGCTCACCGTGTGATTTAAATACAGTGAACCAACTCACGTCAACGCTTGCTGTGAAATTAGGACCGCGCCACGTCACGTACGTATCCTCCTTCCTGCCTTCCTTCCTTTCTTACTTCTGTGCTGACGCGATGATCAAACAGAGTAAACGCAATCCTCCCAGGGTACCTCGTCTCCTAGTATCAACGACTACGCGCGCTCATAAGCTTCTATAGCTTGTTTCCCAGCAAAATGACCGCATTCGGGTTCCAGCAAGTCGGGTCTGATAGCTTCGCGGCCAGCCAGCCGACAGGTACTGTGCTGTTCCGTTTTCAACCTACTCGCGTTTACTCATGAATGTACTCTATAGGGCGTTACGGGTCTCCTCAGGACATGGCTGGCCTCGCACTATTCCTGGCATCTCCCGCTTCAGCGCATATAACTGGCGTGCATATCCTTCTCGATGGAGGCCATCGTTTCACCTCTGCACATATCGCGCCTCAGGTGAAGTTGTAGATATATCACGGCGAATGTACAATGTATCTTTTCAACAATAATTCAAAAATGGAATGTATTCTAGAGGCTTTCCAGCGAACTGCGCAAAGAGCTACAGGTTATTGTTATACAACTGGTTACGATTACAGATCAAACATGCGATGCGAATGTATGAGTACAGTGATGTGCGATGCGAAGATGCTACAGTACAGTAAGTGATTCTAGAAGTCCGTTCCAATGATGCTAATGCGAAAGTTAAAATCCACAAACCGGTCCTACAGAGACATGGCTTTCTCCCCATTCTCCTTCGTCGCAACAGCGAGCTTACCCATCCCGTCCACGATGTCCCCTAGCCCAACCCCACCCGAATTCGCGTTCCACGTTGTTCCCGACGAACCCAGACCAGATCCCTTGCCGCCCCATTTCGGGGGTCCAGCATGGCATTTCTCCGCCTGATCCAAAATCGTCGTATACAGTGTCTTGTTAAAACCAACGCATTGCAACCCAAGGCATGCTATCTTGAGAGCGCCAGCAGCATACAGCTGTGACGTCTCGTAAATATTCTGTGGCGAAATGTTCTTGCGTCCAGAAAGGGTCTCTTTGATAAGGCACTGGACTGTCTGGAGAGTCACCGGTAAGGCAAATGCACGAGTTAGAAAGAAAACAGCGCACTTCGTTTGATAAGGCTTCCCATTCTTTGACAGTAAGATCATCCATTCTGAAAGCTTTGTATACACCGGCATAGTACCACGCTCCGTCTCTATTGTAGAAGCACTCTGAAATTATGGTGAGCAACGATCGCCGACACTTGACGCGTTTATTACCAGTGGGTTTGTTGATTCGGGCCAAGACATCGACAGCGGTCCAACGGTGCGCTGTTGCGACACGAGGATTAGTGTTACACTTGAATACAGGAGCGAGTGCATATCCGTGCTCCTCGCGTTCGGGACACCAAGACGTGGTCAATTGTTGAAGAATTCTATAATTTGATAGCCTGAAAGTCGTTGGGATGATTGTCCACCTCAGTAAAGAGCAACGTACGAAGGCTGAAAGCAAAATTAGATCGAGTACCAACAGACAAAAGTCGTACTCACTGTACAAACATTTCCAAGAAATTCGTGCAAAGATAAAGATGGAGGTAAGACGATGGGCTTGAGTGTATCGTCGGGTGCTTCCGCAGGGACGGGGATGGCGGCCAGAAACTTATTTCGTTGATCGATGATATCTTCGGCATCCAAAGCAGGCTGCGTATACTGAGATAATGAACGTGTGATCTGGATTTAAGCTCAGTTTTTGTTGTTTCTGGATGATGACTGACCCCTACCGCAAACTCCATATCGCTGTTCTCCCTCTTCAACGCGGGACGTATGCTGTGGTTCTCCGTTGTAACGGATGACACCGACGTCGTTGAAGGACACCGCGATGGAACAGGCGGTGTTTCGCGAGGAAGACGCAGGGATAGCAGACCTGGTACTTGTACATCGAACTGGAGGACGTCAATTCATACTCCAATGGCCCATGTTGGCTTACCTTTAGTAACGGCTCCTCGTATTTAGGCGGAGGAAGAGTTTCCTTCTCCTTCAACACGCGGATGTCCTCCCTCAACGCGGATACGGTTGCCTCCAGAACGGCGATTTCGCTCTTCAGGCGGTCAATCTCTGCCTGCGCTGCTACTTGCTCCGGAGACGGTTCGTTATTGTATGGATCGTGCTGGAGGCGTTCGATAATGGTAATCTTCTGCCGAAGCGAAATGTATGCGTCGGAAAGGCGTTGGACGGCGGCATCACGCGCAGCCATCGCGTCAACGACCTTCATACGCTCCGTCGCGATTTCGATGGCCATCTCGACGACTCTGAATGGATCCTAGACGACGTTAAAGGGCGAATTACACGCATATATACTACTTACCGCTTTCTTCATGTACTCTAGTTCCCGCCGCACCTGGGCGAGCTCAGCAAGTACGCTTTCCGGCTCCATTTTTGACTGAGAAATGGGTATAACTACGCTTCATACGCCAGTAAGGAACGATATCCAAGAAATAAACAAAGATGGTGGTTAAGGAGAGAGAAGGACGCGCCTACAACACCAAACACAAGACGCTGGCCGGCACTGCTTTGTCGTCGGCATATCACGTGGTCTCTAAATGATAATTCGCGCACGGACCAAGTACAAATCTTTCGACACCCTCAACGCTAAAGGTTATGATGTTCAAGATCCGAACTGTTGATTTCTTCTATTCGCCATGGTACGTCTGGCAGTGCGTTATCATTGCACTTAAGCGCCCGTCCCAATTCAGTCCAGCTTCTCTTACATCTTCGAAGCCCGTCAAGAGCCTATCTATCCCCCCATCTGTCACAAAAGCATTCGTGGAAAAATTTGATTCAATTCAAAACAAAGCTCCACGTCCCCCCAGCCTAACAAGTGTATGTTGTACAAACTCGGACAACAGTGTCCTTTTTGCTCTTGCACACATTCACCTTAGCTCCAAACTTGAACTGCGCCGGAATGATCATCATTGCATAAGGTCAGTCTTCCCCAGGCTCGTGCCGAACATGATGCGCCAAAGTAGTCCTCAAAACGGTCTTAAGCCACCTGCCCTTTGGCGCCCACAATGCTATCGTACATCTCCAACCTGCTCGGTGAGCGCAAACAGGAGGGCATGTCTCCAACTGCGGCAGAACCTACGCCCATAAACCACTTTGATAATCTATCCCATCGCGATGTATCTGCGGCTCAAGTTCTGCTGGCTCTTGTACGCGGCTCTGGATTCTTGACCTTCCCCGATGCCTTATATTTTCTCATAGGAGCAGCACGAGAACCCGTTTACAACGGAATCGTATTCGAGAAAGTACAGAGATCTCCTCGAGACTCGCAAACACTTGCCAGTCTATAACAAACTCGCGGACTTTCTGGCTATCGTGAGTTCTATCCGGTTATTTAGCACTCGTGCTACACTGACATTGCTACCATAGTTCCAGTCCAACAATCAAGTAATGCTGCTCACTGGCGAGACTGGGTCCGGGAAAAGCACACAGTTCGTCCTTTCTCAAATCTACTCACGCAACGCGCCTAATCGAGTTAACAGGATACCGCAATTCGTCGTATACTCAGACCTACCGCATCTCAAAGGCACGATGATCGCCTGTACAGAGCCAAGAAAGATCGCAGCGACATCGATCGCTGAACGAGTAGCCAAGGAAATGGACGGTATGCTTTCCTTTCACTGGTTGAAAACTCCGAGTTCTTCAGTGAACATATCGGTAAAAAATCCAAAGGATTTTACATACTTTTTTTCATTATAAATAATTTTAAATAAATTCAGAAATTCTTTAGTGAGACTTTTTAGGAAGAATAAGATGTAAAATGCAAGGATTATTGAATGAATAAACTCGAGAGTAAAATGGGGATTTTTCAGTACTTTTGTAGGGGTTACATTGCTGTAAAAGATCTAAAAGCTAAAAATGCGAATTTATAGCAAAAATATAGCAGATAAACGAAATGAAAAATTCAGAAGAAAAGGCTTAAAAATTTTAAGAGTAAGATCGAGATTTTGGTTAAAAGTTTAAAATGAAGTTTTGCAGTCAAAAAATGGATGAAAATACGGTAAAAGATATTATAGGCATAGAAGAGGATTTTTTAACTTTAATAATTAAAATATATTCAGAAAGAAATGTTGAATGCTATTTAGCAAATGTTATGGAAAATAAAGTGTGAATATAGAGATAAAATAATAATGAAAGACAGAATGAAAAATATGTAAATACTATACTAAAGTAAATTTAGAATTTTTTATATTAAAAATAATATTTATAGTAAAAAATAGCAAATTATATAGACAGTTTCTTAAGAAAGAAACATAGTAAAAAATTCAAAATAATAAGCAAATAGATAAATTAAGATTATTGAGATATAAGAAACGTAAAATTGTAATTATTTAAAGTGAAAAACATATAGATAATAATGAGAAAATACAAGAAAGAGATCGAGATAAATAATCTTGAATGCAGTACTAATAGTACGTCAATCTATGATAAAACTGTAGAGAAATAGAATGTTCTGGCAGCCAGCTGTGAACTGGATGCAAGAGTAATTCATAAGATGAATTGTGAATCCACAGGCATTAGAGCATTTGTATGGTCATGGATTCCAATTCCATTCAACTGGATTCACTATCTGCAACCCGTTCACATGACAGATTGTGAATCTGAGTGGCAGGATTGTGAATCCAGGCCCCGCTGACTTGTCGGAGGCTTCATATCGCTGTGGATTGTCAATTCACCCAGCTGGATTAGGTATCCGAGACGTGTTTACTGCATGGATTGTGAATCCAAGTCGTAGAATTGTGAATCCAGGCCCGCTGACTTGTCGGAGCGTTCATATCGCTGTGGATTGCCAATCCACCCACCTGAATTGGGTATTCGAGATATGTTCGCTGAATGAATTGTGAATCCAAGGGGCAGGATTGTAAGCCCAAGTGCCACTGATATATTCACTACATGGACTGAATTATGAGCCCAACTGATAGCATTCCACATCCAGTGGTACTGGAGCATTCATATCGTTATGAATTTCAATTTCACCCAGCTGAATTCGCTATTCGCAACCTGTTTACACTACAGCTTATGAATCCGACTGATAGGATTGCTCATCCAGTGGTGCTGGAGTGTTCTTCAGTTCTGCCATGCAATTTCAATTCACTATTTGTTAATACTGCATTTAGGATTTTTATCTTTATCTCTCTCTTGTATTTCTCCATTATTATTTATATATTTTTCACTTTGAATAATTACAATTTTATGCTTCTTATATCTCAATAATCTTAATTTATCTATTTGCTTATTATTTTGAATTTTTTACTACGTTTCTTTCCCAGTCTATATAATTTGCTATTTTTTACTGTAAATATTATTTTTAATATACTTTTACATATCTTTATAAAAAAATCTTAAATTTACTATTTTTTACTGTAAATATTATTTTTAATATACTTTTACATATCTTTATAAAAAAATCTTAAATTTACTCTAGTATAGTATTTATATATTTTTTATTCTGTCTTTCACTATTATTTTATCTCTATATTCATACTTTATTTTTCATAATATTTGCTAAATAGCATTCAATATTTCTTTCTGAATATACTTTAATTATTAAAGTTAAAAAATCTTCATCTATGCCTATAATATCTTTTACCGTATTTTCACCCATTTTTTGACTGCAAAACTTCATTTTAAACTTTTAAACAAAATCTCGATCTTATTTTTAAAAATTTTAAGCCTTTTCTTCTGAATTTTTCATCTTGTTTATCTGTTATATTTTTGCTATAAATTCGCATTTTTAGCTTTTGGATCTTTCACAGCAATTTTACCCTTACAAAAGCACTGAAAAATCTTCATTTTACTTTCAAGTTTATTCATTCAATGATTCTTGCATTTTACATCTTATTTTTCATAAAAAGTCTCACCAAAGAATTTCTGAATTTATTTAAAATTATTTACAATAAAAAAAAGTATATCAAGTCTTCCAGATTTTTTATCGATATCTTCACTGAAGAACTCGGAGTTTTCAACCAGTGTTTTTAGCCCCAGCATACACCGCGCTCATTATGTCACAGTGGACCTTGGAGAACAAGTCGGCTATTCCGTCCGCTTCGAAGAGCTTGTTAACTCTGATACGACCTTCCTCAAATACATGACCGATGGCATGCTTCTCCGCGAGGCCATGCACGATCCGGATCTCACCAAATACTCCGTCGTCATCCTCGACGAAAGCCAAGAGCGCACTGTCAACAACGACATCCTGATGGGCTTGCTCAAGGGAATCATCCGTAGCGGACGGCGCCCCGACTTGAAACTCATCGTCATGTCCGCCGTCGACAATCCCCAATTCCGCCGGTTCTTCGACATCCAAGACGACGCGTTCTTGTCGGTAACCGGCAGGACCTACCCCGTAGCAATCCTCTACGCTGAAATCGACACGGAGAAGTACAACGAAACCGTCATCGAGCAGGTGCTGACCATTCATGTTACGGAGGGACCTGGCGACATACTGGTATTCCTCACCGGCGCAAAGGAGATCGAAGACGCATGTCGCGAGATCAACACAAAAGCCGAGATGATGCGCGCACGGAACCCCAAGAACATCGGTTTACTCAACTGCATCCCACTCTACGCTTCCCTCTCCGCCGACGACCAGGATAAAGTCTTCGAGCCCGCCCCGCCGCCCAAATTCCCCAGCAGCCCACCTAGCCGCAAAGTCGTCATCGCCAGCAATATCGCCGAGACGTCATTGACTATCGACGGCGTGGTCTACGTCGTCGACTGTGGTTGGGAAAAATCGGACATGTACGATCCCAAGACGGGTATAGAGAAGTTGCAGCGGCGGTTGATTTCTCAGGCTGCTGCGCAGCAGCGTTCGGGGCGCGCTGGGCGGACGCAGCCTGGGAAGTGCTATCGGCTGTATACGGAGGGAAGGTATTTGGAGGAATTCGGGGAACATACGTATCCGCAGATTTTGCGCTGCAATATTGCGACGGTGGTTTTGATTTTGATCAAGCTCGGTGTGCGTGTGGTAAATGTGAGTTCAGCAAAGTTTGTTTTTTGATATCTGACTCTGAGGTCTTTAGGACTCGCTTGTGTTCGACTTTATGGATGCACCTGAGGTAAAGAGTGTAGCGAGGGCGCTTGAGCTTCTTCGAGCGTTGGGCGCTATCGATGCGGGTAATACCATCACGGAGCAGGGCACTATCATGGCCGATTTTCCCATGAATCCCCAACTCGCCAAAGCTCTTGTTGTTAGTGCCAAGTACGAGTGTAGCAGAGAGATGGTCACGATTGCGGCGATGATTTGTTGTAAGTCTGCTTTAATCTTGCATGCTGGCTAATAATGCAAGCACTGCTATCTAGCGAGGAACATCTGGCTCCGCCCATCCCATCTCATTAACGAGGCTGATCAAGCCAAAAAGTCCTTCGTCGTCCCCGGCGGAGATCACCTCACTTTACTCAATGTATACAAGATATATACTCAAAGTATGTATGTTTTCAACTTTTTTAGGACAGAAGTGTTCATAGTCTCGTAGACAGAGACGACAAAGAGTGGCCATGGGAGAACTACCTCAACTCTCACGCACTCGAAGAGGCCGAAGAGATACGTGTTCAGCTGAAGCAGCTCATGAACCAGCATGGCCTACCACTCGTCTCTTCATTCCCGTTCGACAAGAACATCCGTAAAGCCCTTCTCGCCGGGTTTTTCACTCAGGTCGCGTACAAAGTGCCTAATGGCAAGACGACCTATCGCACCGTCCATGAAAACGAAGACGTTCTCTTGCATCCCTCATGTGCTTTCCCGGGCAATGACAAGCCCGAATGGGTCGTGTACAACAAGTTTATCTTCACCAGTCGCGCTTTTATGCAAGATGTTTCGATTATTCAACAGGAGTGGTATGTGTCTTCTAAGTATCTTGTCCTTGGGGTGTGACTACTAATACTTTGAGGCTAGGCTATATGAAATCGCACCCCAATACTTTGCGATGCGCTTAGCACCGAGCTATGCCATACCGATTCCGCAACCGCCACCGCCGCCCCATGTACGGCCCGGTGCTAAAAAGTCGAAGGATAGGAAAGGGTTGAAAGCGCCAGTCTCTCGAGTAAAGCAAGGTTTGTCAGTTTCCTTATCATGGTTGAATTGTTGTTGATTGATTGTTCGGAAAATATAGCGCGTTGACGGGTTCGTAGAATAACGGGTGTAACCTGATGTACATAGTTCTGTACAATGTCCAAATTCAATACTGTATCACTAGTATCATTGCGAGGGCCAGTCCGTTTGGTACAGGAATAGACTCCCCCACGTGGAGTCGATTTGATCCAGATCACTGCTGTCAGGTCCCTGTCAGGTCCGACGCGTCTTGACACAGACCGTCATCAAGTGCCACAGCTTGTGCACTGTGGAGATTTGACGGCGCCAAACTCTACAGCCTAGGCCTCGAACCGAATCGACCTACACACTATCTTCCCATCCATTCGCTGCCTTTTCGCGTTTTTCTCGTCGGAATACACATCCTCGACAAGCTGTTGCGTATAGCAAACGCCTTCTCAACCTAGGAAATTAATTGTAGGCTCATTGCTTGTGTCACTCTGGTTTACTCACAACTATTCTTCAGAAGACACTACATCATTTCTCTCTACAGCCATGATTCCATATTGTCATGACCTTCCTGCATCCTATCATGGGTTGTCATACACAATGCTATCACCCTTCAACCGG
>QLPD01004835.1:0-13223 GCA_003314085.1 Hymenopellis raphanipes
GTGGATGGCCGACGAGGACGCCTCGAGCAGCATGACGGCGGGCGCGGAAGCGATGATATTTCGATCAACTTTTTTGCGAGCCATCACTTTTTCGGCACACTCGGCATCTCACAATACCGGGACTCGTCGCGTCCATTTATTTCCTTGTGTAGACTTGTAGCCTCTAACTATCGCCTTTCAACTTGCTCCTGTGATGATCTCAAGTCACCTTTGTTTCCGCATTCAAAGTCATGGACGCTTAGCCAACCCGGTAAGCGTCTGTCTACAGCATTAGAAGAACACTGTTTTTGGCCAGTACGAATGGATGAAGACTGCACGGGACTAACGATGAGCTGGCATGTTTATACCATTCATGCCCATCACAATTCTAAAAAATGACACAGTTAGCTAGCTGGACACGAAGAGGGTCATATACCCTCGTCTATTCCGAGTCTAAGGAAGACCGCACCAACGTTGTTCTAAAACCCGAAAGGTCAAACGACGCCTTGTTAGCGCAGCTGAAAAGCGTCGTTTATGTTGTATTTAAACAGCAATTTTTCACGCTCAACAGTTTCGTTTGAATCGCCAAGATATTCTCCCAACCTTTTTGACCGCCTATGCACTCGTAAGTGACACTCAGCTTGCCTTTCCCATCTTTGACTCTTCAGGTGCAAGTATACCATGCTCACAGCGGACGCGTATCTCAGTCGATACCATCAGTGCAATACTGGAATATAGGGTGGAAGTTTTTGTTTCCCCCGAGTGCAACTCGTTGAACTCTCAGAGTGCGCTCCTGGCTTGGGTGCATATCGTCAACAGGTTGGCTGGATACACATTCAATCTTGAAGTAACAAGCGGACCTGTGCCGTAGCTGGTAAGCGTCCGAGTGCATCCTGCCAGACCTCATTGTTTTTTTTGCTGATGGGATACATCTAGTGGAAGAACCCGTTTCTGAAATCCTGGTGTATGCTCTCCCAACTCTTGAGAATTACAATGTCGGGTCCGCATCCAACGGAAGACCGCGCTGCAATGATAAACATCCTAATCGGCCATGAACTCGGACGCGTATTGCATAGGTGGTAAGCGTCCGTTGAGGACGCTTCGTTATGAATTTTTGTAAGGTACTTCCCCAGTACGGAGATTGTAAAACGTTCACTGCAAGCGAACAGAACATGGCACGCATCTCTCCATGAGGCGTACAATTATTGCGACCGTGTTTTGCAAGAGGCGTGCCCGATTCAGATCTCTGATATCGTTCCCACGCTAGGTGCACTCCTTTTTAGGAAGCGGCCTGGACCAAGGCTGTCGGCATCAACCTGCGTGAATCGTCGACTCGCTCTCTCATTGCTAAACTGCAACGCGAACCCGCAACCTTCTGTGTGTTTGCCTAGAATAGAGCTGCCCCAATATGTGACACTCAAACTTTGTGAATAATACTGCACACCAACACGTCCTTTTCTCCTTTCAAATTCAACGACCTTCCTCTTGCGCCACGCTTGCCCGGATGTGGCCACTCTTATACCATCAACATTAATGCTGTATTGTCGACTTTTGACGTTCACTGAGCATCGACACGACAGTTAGATAACAACACCCAGACTATTTCTAATGTCTATTGGTCTACTACCTATTTATTCTTGAGTTGACATCTTATACGGCCTAGCCAAACACATTGAGAGCTGCTTTTCGAATCCCTCAGTGGGTACAGTGACTGATGCTCGAGCTCGAGCTCAGTGAGGCGACGTCTTCCGAGATGCCGTGAGAACACGGCAGGAGACGGCAGGTGATCGACTCCGTGCTCGCGTGGCCCCATCAGTATCAGAGATCTGAATCGGGCCCGCCTCTTGGTGTTTTGGCAGCGGACGCGTATTTCAGTTGATATCGTCCCTGCAATACGTAAAAGCGGATGTCCGTACTATTTTTATTCCCGAGTACTCTCGAGAATCATTCGCGACTCCTTGAGCTCTCGTGCGCTCCTGGCTTCGCAGATGTGTATCCTCAACAGGTCAACACAACCGGCTGGATACACATTCGACTTGGAGTAGGCAGTGGACCTGTGCCGTAGCTGGTAAGTGTCTGCGTATATACTGTCGAGAAACTTTTTTGCTGAGGGTATACATTCAGAGGAAGAAACGCCGTATGCTCTCCTGAGAATTTCGCGTACTTCTCACCTCGGCATCCCTATAATCCGGGACTCGTCGGGCCTTGTGTAGACTGAGCAAGCCTTGAACAACACCCTTTCAACTTGTTTCTTGCCCCGGTTCTGCTTCGAGCCACCATCAGATACACCGAGGAGTCGCCCGTTCATGATCTGCATCAATTCGCCGCGTCCAAAGTCATGGACACTTATCCAACCCAGTAAGCGTCTGTCTAACTGAATTAAAATCACGGCCTGTCACCTTTTTTTGGGTCAGTACCGACTTGGAGGGATGAAGACTGTATGGGACTGAGGCGATAAGTCTTCCATTCGCAATCAAGCACATTCAAGTTCCCACATTTTGAGTATTGGACACGAAGACATGCGATTTTGAGAATCGTATGTATGCCGGCGGGTGTCCTCGTCTGTCCCGGTAACGAATCGAAGGAAGTCCCCACCGTCGTTGGTATGAAACCCGAAAGCCTGAAGGCAAAGGACGCCTGTTAGCATAGCTGAAAAGCGTCAATCGTCGATACCATCAATCCTTTTGCCAGCAGAGACCTCCGCCCGTGCACCTGAAACGAAAAACTCTAGAGCTTGCCTTGCCCTTTAGACTCTAAGCTCTTGTGTGCCAGCCTCAGGATGGATGCGTAGCTGAGTTGATACCGTCCATGTACCGAATGAGCCCACGCCTGTTATGGTTATTTTTTCCCGACTGCTCTCGAGGCTCGATCGTCCTCGAGTGTGCTCCTGGCTTGGTGGGTTCATAGTGTCAAGACTGGCTGAATATACATTCAAACTTGGTAAGAGGCGGACCTGTACCGTAACTGGTAAGCGTCTGCCGGAGAGTGGAAGATCGATATCCTTTTTGCGCGCAGTTCGGACTCGTTCTGAAATGCTCTCTCGACTCTTGAGCATTCGCAACGTCGGTTCCACGTCAAACGGAAGACCGCGCTACAATGATAGACATCATAATCAGTCATGCACACGTATCGCCTAGCTGGTAAGGGTCCGGTGCATAAAAGGATAGTAGCACACTAGTTTTTGTGCTACTTCTCAAAGTACAGAAACATGAACCCAAATTCAATTGATGATAGAAACCCTTCCTTTACTACAAGCGATAGACCACACACATCTTCGCACAATTCCAATGCGTAAAAAGATTGCGGCCATGTTGTGACACAATTGAAGTCTAGGAAGATGGGGACACGTACCTCAGTTGGTAACTTCCACATGACAATGCAATGCAAACTTGTTTTTCATTTTTTGGTGTACTTTTAGGTTTGGCGAGAACAATTTGCATCGACTTCCCGTGCGAATCCATGATATAGTCCGCTCATTTTATGGTCATCGGTCTAGTCACGCTCGAATGTTGGGACGGTTCAATGAACCAGGTCAATGGCAATTTCAAAGTCGTGGATCGAGGAACAAGAACACGGTTGATAGTTCATTCAGATTCAAGATGAAAAGCGCACAAGTACTTTCATTTCTGTCCCCATTCTTTGCACTGTCCAGCCCGTCTCCATCTACCGATCCCAAACCTGAAACTCACCATCCTTAAAGTCACGCCCCGTCGCCTTCACCGTCAACGCAGCCGCCCTGAGGAACAAACTCCCATCAATAACACCCGCACCCTTCAACTCCGTCCCCTCAAACGCCCCAGCCCCCGTCATTCCATAAATTTCCCCGAAATGCACAAACGCCCGTTGCAGCTTGCAGACATGGTCGTCCGCATGCATGATTGCGTCCTGAATGATAGGGAACCATGGATTAGCCGACGATGGTCCGGGCACAAGAGCCCATGTGGGCGGATTGAAGGAAAGAGAGGGACGCGCTTGAGCCGCTAGGTCTGCCTCGAAGAACTTGGTGACATCTAGGTTGAAGGAGCGCGGACGACGAGCGATGAACCACGCCAATGAGATCGTAAAGTAGCCTCGGAGGAGCACCTTCTGAGACGCCGGCTTGAGATAGGCGACCAAGGAGGGCAGGAAGAGTGACGAGGTAACAAGATGCATGCTGCAGATCATCGATTAGCATCTAGATCTCCCTCAAAAGCGGACCGACGCGCAGACTCACAGAACGAAATCTGCAAAGAACTCTTTCTCCGTCGCATTGAACCCAGATACCGCATATATCAAACTATTCATCCACTGCAGCTCCTCGATCTTACGACGAACATCCTCCGGTCCTTCGATATCGAGCGTCCACTGGTTCGCATACGCAATGATCGTCGCGGTATGCTTCATATTCATGTCCTTGAGCACCTTGGACATATCCGGATCTGGGAGCGAACCAGTGAACTCCTCGTCCTTGATAATGCGAGCAATGATGTCGAATGCATGCACCTCCTTGGCTTGGTTGTGGCACTTGGTGGACGGCGGATTGTGCGTCTCAAGCTTGGAGGAGAGCACGTCCAACTCTTCAAAGAGAGAGGCAGGGAAAAAATGAGCGTCGCTACTATAATGAACGGCGGCGAGCGCGAGACCTGTTTTCGTTCAGTGGTGCCCATCTCATATATACCGATGATGGAGCGTTACCTTCGATAACCATCCCAGGAAGCCCAAATTCCAGGCCATTCCCGATGTGAAGCAAGGGATGCACGATCATGGCAAAGAACCGAGCGAGCATCACAGGCTGCTTCTCTTGGGCAGCCCCGTCGATGATGTTGGCGCCGCGCGAAAAGACGAATTCCTCCAGTACCTGCGAAACGCCTTTCTCTGCGATTTTCTTCTCAAAGAAGTTCATGTACGAGATATGGTAACTGCGACATCGCGTCAGTATCGTTTGCATAGCAAGACTATTGAACTTTACCTATTATCACCAAGATGGTCCTTGAAATTAACATCTGTAATGCGCTCGGGAGGCTCAATGACGGGTTTCTGGAATGGTATGTCAAACAAGTACGCCGCCTCGATGAGATCCTTGTTGGCACCCAACGCCCAGATGGCCAGGACGTGGTGAGCGACATGACTGCGCGTCGAATGTGAATCCAACCAAAAACAGAGAGGGAGGAGTAACTCACTTGTGAAACCTGCCAACAGTGTTGAAAAAGATATGCCATTTCTCGTGGTTATCCTTCAACACATGAATCAACGCCTTTGTAGACGCGTCATCCGCGCCCGGAAGACGCGACGGCGCATGAATGGAAGGCGCTCGAGAAGGAGAAGGGAAAAGCTCAATAGCTGACATGATTCTTGTTCTTCCTTACATCCCACCCCTCTACGTTTTATACAAACCGAGGCGGATTTCGAGGCTATCCAGAAGGACACGGCCGGGCAACGTGACGAGTCTCGTAATGCGCGCCTGTCGCCCTCGAACAATGCGTGTGACCAGTCGTGCAGCGCTGAATCATGCAGTCTTGGCGATACGTGACGTCGAGAAGTGAAGAGCATGAAGCTGAAGAAACCCCGAGCAGTGCGCGAACTACCGCGTTTCTATTGGAACGACAAATAAGAATGACGGCAGAGGACGAGTTCGCGTCAGCAAGAGATCAGTCATAGCATCACCTGACCGCTGCTGGCCACGATGATTGGAGAAGATGGAGTGGGAGGATCGTCCTGATGCGATCCCTCGCATCCTAAAGATGCGGCCAACAATAACTCTACGTTTACTGACTCTCGTAAGCCCAAATCAACTAGGGAAGGTTTTTGCTCACGTTTACTATAAGGTTCTGGCCAGCGCTGAATCTAGAAATCATTCGACAATGATACAACACTAATCAGTCGCAGGCAGCACGAAGAAACAGTCTTTTGGCACACATCAGGACAAATCGTGTTAACGCGTCTTATGCGCAAAGTCCAGTTTGTTCAAGGCAGGGGCCGTGGAAACAGAGCACGAGAACTGAAATGTCGATGGGGAGCGGTGTTAGTGGCAAACACGTTTCTCCAAGCCTCGATTTCCAGCTACTCGGCAAAGAAGTCCGGAAGTGAGAGGTCACAGACCCCCACACTAACGGGTCTAGCCTCGATTTCATTGGCGTCAACCGAACAGCACCCCAGGCACAACACGGAATATCCAGCTCGAGTCATTACAGGTATTTCTCTTCGTCCATGTCATCGAAGGGCCAGTGCGCCGCAATCTCAGCTCGTTCTGTCTCCAAATCAGCGGTCGCCAACACTTTCTCCTTTAGCTCCTTGCTGGCTGCCATGGCCTCCACGTAGCGCGCTGTGGGCACCCAGCCCTCCGACCCGCAGCCGATGATGTTTAGGCACTTCTTCAGAACCTCGTCCGCTCCTTTTTGTTCTTCGTCCAGCTTCATCGTCTCGCGTACGTCCTCGGAGTCAAAAACGACGGGACACGGCGGCGCGCCTCCACCTGTAAGCGTCTCCCAATTCTCTGCGGCTTCTATTAGCGCAACCTTCAGGGCGAGACTCTCGCCCTCCCAAGTGTCACTGGCGTAGTCGAAGAGGCGGCGGCGAAGCAGGGGTAGGGGCTCCGTCAAGACTGCGTAGTGGAGCTCGTTGCACTCCTGCGTGTTCTTGACGTAGTGGTAATGGGTAAGGCGGTCATAGTAGAGTTCCTTAGCCCGGCCTTGCTCGGTTTCGTCTAAGTCCTCGAAATGCTCCGGTAGAGAAGGTGGAATCATATAGCGCGAAATAGGATCATTGTAATTCTGGAGCCGGTCGGGTATCCCGGCACAAAGGAATTGGGGTAGGATTGAGGCATGTTGCCAGTCGAGCAGGCTGACGACTCGCAAGGTAGAGTCGTGCGACCGCGAAACGATGATATTGTTATGCTGGAGGTCGGGATGGCGGATGCGGCAATGATAGAGGGCCGGGTCCTTTGGAACGAGTGACGACGCGATGAGAAGATAACGGTCTAAGTTCTTGATGTGGTCCAACGGCGACTGCTTCTCATACCGGTAGGCTTCCCTCCTCATACGCTGAAATGGCAACAGCGGTTGACCGAACTTCTCCAGATAAGCTAGTTCCTTGTGTGCTCCTTTTACGAGCGCTGCCTCGGCACTTTCGTCTATATTTACCGTTTGGTTCAGGGAAGTAATAAAAAAAGGTAGCGGCGTACATGGTCCCCGATCGACGTCGAGCTGCGATCTCCTGCCAAACCACAGATGTAGGCTTACATCTGGACCGACGCACAAACGCTCGTCCTCCAGCGGGATGCCCGGCCTCGCGCCCAATTTCTTCAAGTCTTGTTCGTAGTACAGGCTTCCACCAGCTGGGAAAGAAATCGACATCATCTTCGACTCGAGTTGAACAAGTTGGCGCAAGACTGAACTGATTTCCTCTTCGCCTAAGCCCGCCCAAACCTTGCTTAACTTGGTACCTCGGATGAATTCCATAAAGATGAACTCGGTGGCCGCCGCGTTGTCCGGCACTGGCGAGTATCCGTACACCTCGGGCACAGGCAATCCAGAGGAATGAAGGAAGGCCATAGTGGCCACTTCGCTAGCGACGGCGTAGTACTTGGGAACCGTAACCGGGTACGGGATACGCGCTATCATTTGGAAGCCGTCGCGCATTGTGATGAGAAAAATACGGTTAGATCCACCCTCGGCAAGCTTTACAAAGTTGACGATATCATCAGGACTCCGACCTACGGACTGCGCTGCAAGTCGGCAGAGCCCATCGACGTTGAAAGCACGTCTGCGCTCTGCGTGGCGAAGAGCATCGTTGTAGCTGAATATGTTAGATTACCGGTTCGACCTACGCATTATTGAGACTTACATCCACCTCCCTGTCGTGTTTTCAAACAGGTCGTTATTAGAATGCGCCGTGATCGAGAACGCGCGACGTGGCGGAGAACGAGTTGTCGGGGTGGAGATGGAGCTCGGGAAGGAAAAGGATAACGAACGCAGTGAAGAGCAAGGACGGCGCAGAGACGGCGAGACTGGACCCGCCAGCAAGTCGAAGACGAGCCTCGCGCTCCCACGGCAGGACATGCCAATATGCAATCGACCGAGTAAAGCCTGTCTCCCGTATCCAGCCTACTATAACGCCGCAAGCAAATTCCGTGTACGTTCCGTTTATAGTGAGAATAAAACAAATGTGTCATGGAGTGTTGATTGAGAAGGCCGTGGGAAATTGATGACTCCTGCTTTCCACCAGGACCCCGGCATGCCCCACAGTATGTTCAATTTTTTTGTCGTACATTTGAGGCCAAAAATGGGCTGTACGTCCATTATTTTGTCGTACATATACAGCCTATATCAAGGTCAGGTCTGAACAGTTTGTCGCACACAAAGCCTCACGAAGTCAGCACGTCCAGTAGAATTGTCGGACATCTTTCATCACAAACGCGACCCGCCCCAGACCGCGACGCTCTGACCATGGTCTGCATCCACCAAATGCTCCTGTCGGTCCTGTCACCCGCCAATTTTGTAGGTCCGTCGGCTGGAAGGTCAGTTACCAAGGTCGGACATTTTGGGCCCCAAAAAGGATGCCCTGGGCTAAAAACCGTACAGAAGTGGTCAATGATTGACAGACAGAAAGTGCCCAAAACAAGCGATTTTGGATCGAACCTCTTAGGCGGCATGCCGGGGTCCTTTTCCACCATCATGCACATTCCTAGGCTACATGGCTGTACGGTCTTCCTGGCGGTGTTAAGTCATCACCTCCATAGTGTTGATGCCTACAAGTCCTCTTGAGCCCAAGGGATGGTCTCTTGTCTGTGTTTAAGGAACAAATCCACCAGTTTCTAGTGAGTTCAAGCAATGTGCTTCCACAGGAACTGTATTCATAAGAACGAAACAGGGAACAATGCCGATCTCACTGAAAGAGAAGTCGAGTCCGTGAGAAACGCGGCATCTCATTCCTTCCCTTCCCTTCGAAATGTCATCCGAGTCGCATACCGCCGCGTCTGGAATTGCGCCACCCCCCAGACGTGACCTCTGCGCATCCTCCGCCTAATATTTCGCATCAATCCATGGCCTCCGAGACGTGTGCTAGCTCAGATACCGGCAAAGACGTGGAGGAGATCGAAGCTATAAATGCACAGTCAACTGGACACGCAGAGGGTCGTATGCCCTCGTCTCGTCTGATCTGAGTCTAAGGAAGGCCGCACCGACATTGGTATACAACCCGAAAGGTCAAACGACGCCTTGTTAGCCTAGCTGAAAAGCGTCGTCGATATGAACGGAAAGCATTTTTTTCACGCTTAACAGTTTCGTTGAATCGCCAAGATATCCCCCGCAAACTTTTTGGCCACTCGTGCACTCGTAAATGAGGACCACTGAGCGTGCCTTCCCCATCTCTGACTCTTCAGTATCACACTCTCAGCGGAGACGTATCTCAGTTGATACTACTCTGTCAGTGGGTTGCGAAAACGTTGAACTCTCAGAGTGCGCTCCTGACTCGGCGGGTGCATAGTCTCGACTCTCAACAGGTTGGCTGGATACACATTCGAACTTGAAAGAAAAGTGGGGAGAAGTGGGGCCTGTGGTAAGCCTCTGCATTACATAAGGCCTAGAAATTTTTTTGCTGAGGGGACGCATTCAGAGGAAGAAACGCTGTATGCTCTCCTGAGAATTCGGCGTACTTCTCCTCTCGCATCTCTATACTTCGGAACTCGTCGCGCCTTGTGCAGACAGAGTAAGCCTTGAACAGATGCCACCGGCACCCTTTCAACTTGCTTCTTGCCCTGGTTCGGCCTCGAGCCGCCATTAGATAACCACCGTGGAGCCACCCATTCATGATCTCCATCAAGTCGCCGCGTCCAGAGTCATGGACGCTTATCAAACCCAGTAAGCGTCTGTCTGAATGCTTCTGACCATTTTTTTGGCCAGCCTTACGGAGGGATGAAGACTGCACGGGACCGAGGCAATAAGTCTTCCATTCGCCATCATTGCATTGGCAAGCATATTCAAGTTCTCACATCTTGTTGAACACGAAGACACGCGATTTTGAGAATCGTATGACCCTCTTCTGTCGTTTCCAAGTCGAAGGAAGACTATACTCGGGTCGTTGATATAAAACCCGAAAGCCTGAAGGCAAAGGACGCTTGTTAGCATAGTTGAAAAGCGTCATAAATGAAGGTGACTATCTTCCCAGACTTTTTGACAGTGCCTTCAGTCGCACATGCACTGGAAGTAACACTTGAAATGAAAAACTCTGGAGCAAGTTGACTTGCTACGTGTATCCCCTTAAGCTGCAGGCTCACAGTGGATGTGTATCTGAGTTGATACCATTCATGTAGCCAGGTACTAATAACCTGTTATGGTTATTTTTTCCCAGATTGCTCTCGAGGCTCCTTGAACTCGATTGTGCTCCTGGCTTGTCGCTTGTCGGGCGATCAAAAGGCTAACACAAACTGGCTGAAGACACATTCAAACCTGAAGGAGGCGGCGGACCTGTACCGTAGCTAGTAAGTGTCTGCCGTGAAGTGGAAGTTCGGTAGCCTTTTTGCGCGCAGTTGGGACTTGTTCTGAAATGCTCTCCCGACTCTTGAGCATTCACAACGTCGGTTCCACGTCAAACGGAAGACCGCACTACAATGATCATGATAGACATCATAATCAGTCATGCACGCGTATTGCCTAGCTGGTAAGGGTCCGGGTGCATAAAAGGATAGGACAACAGTACTTTTTATGATACTCCTCAAATTACAGAGATTAAAACCAAAGTTCGATAGAAACCATTCCTTTACTACGCGTGATAGAACGCACGCATCTTCGCGCAAGGCGTAAAATCATTACGGCCGTCTTGTGACACAGAGTCTAGGAAGACGTGGACACGTACCGTAGTTGGTAAGTTCCACATAGTGGATTGCCAACGAGTCTGGTTTTTTGCTTTTTTGGTAAGTACTACTTCGAGGTTTGGCGAGAACAATCTATGTGAACTTGCCATGCGAATCCATGACGGACTCCGCTCAGGCTCATGTCAATGGAAAGTTCGAAGGCGTAGACCGAGGAACAAGAACTCAGTTGATAGTTCGTTTAGATTCAAGATGAAAAGCACCCAAGTAATACGTTTCTGTACCAAGGAGTCATCCTTTTTTCCCACTCTTCAGTCCGCACCATCTACCGATCCCATACCTGAAACTCGCCATCTTTAAAGTCACGCCCCGTCGCCTTCGCCGTCAACGCAGCCGCCCTCAGGAACAAACTCCCATCAATAACACCCGCTCCCTTCAGTTCCGTCCCAGCAAACCCCCCAGCCTCCCTCATTCCATATATTTCGCCGAAATGCACAAACGCCCGCTGCAACTTGCAGACATGGTCATCCGCATGCATGATTGCGTCCTGGATGATAGGGAACCAGGGATTAGCCGACGAGGGTCCGGGCACAAGAGCCCATGTGGGCGGATTGAACGAAAGAGAGGGACGCGGTTGTGTCGCTAGGTCTGCGTCAAAGAACTTGGTGACATCTAGGTTGAAGGAGCGCGGACGACGAGCGATGAACCACGCCAGTGAGATCGTCATGTAGCCTCGGAGGAGCACCTTCTGAGACGCCGGCTTGAGATAGGCGACGAAGGAGGGTAGGAAGAGCGACGAGGTAACCAGATGCATGCTATGACATTTTTGATGAGATCGGCGCCGAAATCATGAACGAAGTTAACGAACTCACAGATAGAAATCAGCAAAGAACTCTTTCTCCTTCGCGTTGAACCCAGATACTGCATATATCACACTATTCGTCCACTGCAGCTCCTCGATCTTACGACGAACGTCCTCCGGTCCCTCAATATCGAGCGTCCACTGATGCGCATAAGCAACGATTGTCGCGGTATGCTTCGTATCCTTGAGAGCCTTGAACATATCCGGATCCGGGGGCGAACTGAATTCCTCGTCCTTGATAATGCGAGCAATGATGTCAAGTGCATGAACCTCCTTACTCTGAGACTTGGCGGACGACGGATTATCCAAAACGAGATTGGTCTCAAGCTTGGCGGAGAGCACGTCCAACTGGTCGAAGAGAGACGCAGGGAGCAAATGAGCGTCGCTACCATGATGAACGGCGGCGAGCGCGAGACCTAGTTTTGCTTAGTAGTGCCGTTCACATATGACGACGGTGGAACCGTACCTTCGATAACCATCCCAGGAAGCCCAAATTCCAGGCCATTCCCGATGTGAAGCAAAGGGTGCACGATCATGGCAAAGAACCGAGCGAGCATCACAGGCTGCTTGTTTTGGACAGCCCCGTCCGTGATGTTGACGCTGCGCGAAAAGATGAATTCCTCAAGTACCTGCGAAACGCCTTTCTCCGCGATTTGGTTCTCAAAGAAATTCATGTACGAGATATGGTAACTGCGAGTCGACATTTCTTCAGTATAGTTTTCAAAGCAAACACATAGCGGCCTACCTATCATCGCCAAGATGGTCCTTGAAATTGACATCCGTAATGCGCTCGGGAGGCTCAATGACGGGTTTCTGGAACGGGATGTCAAACGAGTACGCCGCCTCGATGAGATCCTTATTGGCACCCAACGCCCAGATGGCCAGGACGTGGTGAGCGACATGGCTACCCGTCGAATGTGAATCCAACAAAGACATCGGAGAGGGAAAGTAACTCACTTGTGAAACCTGCTAACATTGTTGAAAAAGATATGCCACTTCTCGTGGTTATCCTTCAACACATGTATCAATGCCTTCGTAGACACGTCATCCGCGCCTGGAAGACGCGACGGCGCATGGATGGAAGGCGCTTGAGAGGGAGTAGGGAAGAGCTCGATAATCGACATGATTCTTGTTCTTCCTTCCACCTACTCCCCTACGTTTTATACAAACCAGCCAGGCAGCGTGACGAGTCTCGTAATGAGCGCCCATCGTCGTAGAACAATGCGCATGACCAGGTCGTGCAGCGCTGAATAATGCAGTCTTGGCGATACGTGACGTCGAGAAGTGAAGAGTATGAAGCTGAAGAAACTCTGGGCAGTGCGCGAACTACGGCTTTTCTATTCGAACGACTAATGAGAATGACGGGACAGAACAAGTTCGCGTCAGCAAGCGCTCAGTCATAACATCACCTGACCGCTGCTGGGCGCGATGATTGGAGAGGATCGGCCGGTAGAGGGAGAAGCGAGAGTGATGGTCCTGATGCGGTAGGGAAAGTTCCCTCAGGTCCTAAAAACATAGATCCTGGCGGCTAACAATACCTCTGCCGCCAGACAACGTCTACTTGCTCTCGTAAGTCCAATTCAACTAGAGAAGGTC
>QLPD01004839.1:0-11454 GCA_003314085.1 Hymenopellis raphanipes
AGAACTTGCGGCGCCACAATAAACAAGTTCAAAACCTAGACTGACAGGGAGGACTCACACAGGTGGCAAACTCACGGCAACTCCATCGAGTTGCCGAACAGGCAACTGCTGAGCAACTGCCAGAGCAACTTGCATGGACACGCGGTGCATTTATCCTAAAATGGACCTTACCTCGCTCCATGAAAGACATAAGACTCCTCTGTTTATCTACTTAAATAGTGCATAGTCCTCTTAAGTATCACATTTTCCGAGTAAGACTGTACATGAGTGGTGTGGCATTGGCTGCATATCTTGAGAGAAGTATGTTGCTTCAAGCAGTAATCCCATGCATCGTTATTCATCAGCCTTGTATTCCCAGTCCGTTTGCGTATCGATCGCTGGCGCTGCACCGTTGAAGTTACCGAGTTGCTCCGTGTGACGCCCCTATGCCAAGACGTTGGCGAGTCTCAAACGAGGAGACGAGACACAGGGATCCCGATACCCATTGCTTTTTTCGGTATGGCGCAGAAAGCTCGACAGAGCAAACCGCATACCAACAACGAAAAGGCAGCGGGTAGGAGAGGAAGAAGCAGTTGTAGGCTATGGCTGGCAATGCGGAGAGAGCACGGCAATGCAGGCACGCGAAGACGGTGCGTGTCGCAATATAGACTAGTCTACGGTAAATCAGTTCAGAAATCGATGAAAAGGAAAGATAACGCGCACCTCCGCGATGCCCTCCAGCCCCCAAAGCCAACATGAGTTATTGCCACCGCCGCCCTCATCATCATCCAAGTAGTACGTGGCCCGCGCGTTCATGCATGTGTGTAAGAGTCGTCCTGAGTCCTGACCATGTTGTCTAAGCGCGGCTTCGCAGTACAGCACCGTCGTAAAAATAAGCCAAACAAAATCCAGCTCTGGCGCAAAAGTAAGAGCATCCGGCGACTCCCAGGCGTCCAGCGACGTTGCAGCCTCATCCAAAGGGCTTACGCGTAGCGAATGGATGTATCCGCAGCGACTGGCGTGAAGCCGAACCACATGAAAAAAAGAAGCCAGAATTGAAACAAAGACATTAGAGAAGCCCCAGAGAAAATTCGGGGGCTGACGAGCACGACGGCAACGTCGTATGCCGTCGTGCTGTGGTGGTAAGAACACAAGAGTGTAGATCTCAGCCGATCGATTGTTATCCGGCAATTGCCGGGATGTTCGGCGAACTCGGCGAACCTTTTGCAACGCCGTTTCTGGTCGTGGGCTCGGATGAGCTCGAATAAATTTGCTACTTATGCAGGTCTTAAGAATGTTCCCACCGAGACACACGCGAACCCGCGCTACGAGTCTGTGAGGCAGGTGGTGCGGGGTACAAAATGGATTGGTTATCAGGAGCCACACAATGAGTAATTATTATAATATTATTAAAATAGAATTGAACATTATTTAATATTCAGGAATTCAAAAGTCCCTTTTAAGGCAAAGCCTTTGCCACGTGTCAGGCAAGTTGCTCTGGCAGTTGCTCAGCAGTTGCCTGTTCGGCAACTCGATCGAGTTGCCGTGAGTTTGCCACCTGTGTCAGGGATAGCTGAGCATGTCATTCTCCGATAACAGGGAACCCGTAGAGACTTAACTGCGACAGAAGCGCGATTGTCTGTAAACTAAGAAAGGACTCGCTCGAAGGAGGCTTGAGGGAGGTGGAAAAGAAATACGGGACACGTGGCCAAACAACCGATCGACGATCGACGATCGTTGATTCTCGGAGTCTCGGATCTCGGATAGTTGGCGAAAAAGTGTTCTAGCTTAGGACGCCCCATACGTCATTCCCTCTAGCCGACTTGAACGACTGACCTCGTCATAGCGCACATATGGAATAGCATTATTATACTAGTGACGCGCTCTACCACTGAGCTAAGAGGGATATCACCCTTTCGAGTATGCCTTGGAAGATGGAAAGGACTGGTTTGAGTGTCAATTCAACCCTCCCTCAGTTGACCCGAGCTACGACTCCCTCTTCGAAGCATTCTTTTCACCAGCATGCACATACACACTTCATGGTAGATATCTAAAATTTCATGTCGAACCTAGATAGGATTTCCAAGTTAGTAGGCTTTTAGATGACCAGCTGGTAAATGGTAGGGTGACGAGTTTACTAATAGCGAGTCACTGCCCTCTCAACTACTACATCATATGTAGCGAAGGTGCGGGTTATACTCTACTGCCCACTGCCCAGCTCAGTCCGGTACCTTCCCCTTCTTATCCACACAAGGAATTCCATTAAACGAGATAACACTCAGCCCCTTACACATCTCAGAAACCTCACCGCGCACTCTCTCTTCTCCTCGTCAAATCCATCATCAATAGGATAATCCACGCGGCGCCGGCGATTGCTCTACCAATACCCAGAAAGAATGAGAATCTTCAGAGCAGGCAGATGTGTAGCAAACAGCGTGGGCTATATATCGGAAAGATTGTCAGCACAAGGAGGGAAATTTTTTAAGAACAGCCAACACACCAACTCCTCAACGTCCACCAACCCGCCAATCTCCAGCAAACGCAGCACCGGCCACGCTTCCCCGACTAACCGGACATTATCACTCATCTTCCCCAGCAGTCCCGTCCCAAACGATACCGTCCGACCTCCACCTGCCGCGCAGAACATCTTCCGCCTCACCGAAACACTCTTAATCATCCTCGGCAACTTCATCCTCAAACACATCGTCGTAAACTGTACACGCTCCAACCGCGGCGCGCGCGCCACCAAATCGCGCTGCGCCGGCCCACCCTTCGTATCGGCCCCGGGAAACGGCGCAACAGAAGCGCGTGGAGCCCAGCAGACACGTGCGATATCGCACATTAGAGCAGGCAGGGAACCCCCTCCACGCGTCTTCCTCGATGAGCCGTGCATTCAGTGTGTAAATCTGCATCGACGCCGAGGCGTCCAAACAGAACGGCTCCTGCCTGAGATGCACCGTCAGATGTCGCAGCGCCGGAAGCGTCATAGTATCCCGTACTTCTTCGGCGGGATCGAGGAGAAGAATGAAACGTAACGTCGACAACCCGGGAAATAGACGTGCCAGCTAGTACACCCCATGGTGGTACTCCTGCCCAGGACTGGGATCCGGGTGTCTCGTCCCATAAGTCCAAGATTCCTGCTCGTCTTTCAAAGAAACGTGGCCCACAAGATCTTTAAGCAACGAAGCTTTCCCAGCTCCCCAAAAAGTCCAATGCCAGCACGGAGCTTGCTTGTACTTGGATTAGACCAACGACGCAGCAAGTCTAGTAGGCATATACTTTAGCAATGCCACATCGTACGCGCTGAAAGACCATGCGTGTAGTGTGGAATAGTTCCCAGAGGGAAGGAAGAAAGAGACCAGACGTATGCCAAGGGTGTATCCAATCCACCCTGAAACCATCCCATCATGCGTAGGAACAGGAACAGGCGGCATCACCGAACTCCCCGGTCTATTCGTCGACCTAGGCGGCGGCGCAGGACTCGAGCGCAGTGGTCTCTCCCTCTCCCTCTCCCTCGTCCCCGGCGCACTCGTTCGCAGCGAAGTAAGCGGCACGCGTGTCAGACATCGTCCCCGCGTTGAACGAACTATTATTAGTTGGGGTATGGAGAGGCGGGGCCTCCGACGAGGGAGGGGGCGAATAAACGGATCCGGAGGAGGGAACGGCAGTCGAGGAGGAGGTGGAACCTGGTGTGGGAGAGCGGCGGCTGTACGAGGATGATAATTTGCTAGCCAACTTTGGCGGTCTGGGTTTGAGATGTATGTCGGTCATGGTCAGGCGAGCAGGCGGCTCGGGATGCTTCATTCCTTCGACGACGACATCGTCGAGAAGAAAACGGAAGTCAAGGCCAAAGTCCTCGATCATCTACATCAGAACTATAGACTTGCTTGCGGAATGTGTCTGCATAGTTCTCCATTTGGAGTTTCGCCCAGTCAATAAAGGCTACAACCTAAATCAGCCTCACGTCAAAATAGCGATAAATCAACGTACTACTAGCCGCTTCATTCTCCTTGAAGCTGGCCAAGAACCAATCCGCCGTGTGCTTACATAATCGCAGTGAAAGTGACGATTGCTAAATCCCCAATATATACGCCAAGGTGACCTTCAACTCTGATTTTGCGAATTAGATTCTTGACGACTTGAGAGCGCATCTTAAGGAAAGTCGTCTTTGCACCCGGCGTCGCGCCCACACGTAACAAAAGTCCAATGAGCATCGTCACCGAGGACTTTTGATTTGATGGCATTGAAAGGGATGACAGCAGAGCAGCGGTTAACTGCGCCTTGAGTGGTGGAAGTTTGGTACTCAGCGGCGGAATCGCTGCTAGCTTTGAGTCACCTGAAAAAAGTTGAGACCATTGTACGAACAAAATCTCAACTGACCTTCTTCCAGAAGCTGGGTAGTCTTGTCCCATTCCCGGCGTGATATCGCTACCGTTAATTCATCTGCTCATTCGCTGGCCCACCGTGCATCGCGTTCCACTTTCTCTTTCGCGCTGGTCCCTGGAATTTCGCCTGCCTTCTTAGCTAGGTCTGTCATCCACTCGGCATTGTATCGAGAAAGACAGTGGATTGCATGAGGCCAATCAGCTCGCGTCCTGAGCCGTATACGGTCCAAACCATTCTCTTCACGACGTAGTTAGCGCTGGCGTTGAAGGAAAAGAAAAGGTAACGTACCATTACACCATCTGTTCCGTATCTCCTATTTCTTCCGCGAACAAGCTCTTAATTGACACATGGAACGTCCACCATTTGGCGAATCCAGGTTTTGCGAGCAGCAACGAGCGTGTCTATTGACAAGGGGTGAGACGATTTTTCCTTGCGTTTAAGCAAGGACTCTCGGGGGCTGCTCCTTGATCTCCGACCACCATCATCTCTTTTTTCCCACGGTCCAAAGAGTGCGGATTCGGGAGGCTCGTCGCGCATCCGTACAGCCTATACGGCGCTCTCTGCTCACGACGAGTGAAGACGACACGGCCCGTCGCCAGGAAGCATACCATTGGATGCCGGGTGCACCGTACAGGAGGAGGAGTCCCTAACGGTATATGGGTTCGCAGTTGTCTGACCGGCAGCGCTCCATCCGCCTCTCTTGCTACCCGGACGCGCCATCGAGAAACCATACAGAAGGAGTCCCTATTGGTATATGGGTTTGCAGCTGGCTGCCGGCAGCGCTCCATCTCTCTTGCTCGGACGCGCTGGAGGAGTCCCTTCGGGTTCACAGCTGTCTTATGACGCGCTCTATCTGGATCTTTGGTCACTGCTCTCTTGTGTCCGATAAATCTGACATTAAACTACTGGAGGAGTCCCTGGTGGTATATGGGTTCGCAGCTGTCTGCCGACGCGCTCTGTCTAGGTCCGAAATTGACGTGAAACTAATTCCCATGGGAGCCTGGAGTCTTTCTGGGGTCTGTGGGGCGTTCGCAGAGACGATAAACTAGGATATCGCGTAACTGGGTCGTGTCGACACACTTCACGGTGCTTGCGCTGTCTGGTCCCTTCGAGCCGTGCGGGGATGTCGCTCTCATTTGGTTCAACCCATTTTTGAGTCTCTGCTTGCTTCGGTGGTCGGGATTAGACGTTAAACTCGTCAAGGAGCCCTCTTTGAGGTTCGCAGCTACTACGGTGCACTCCGAGACACAAATTAAATCTGCCAAACAGTACGTGCATGCGCGTCCCCGTAAAAGGGTCCCCCCGCTTTCGGTTTGGGATAGGCGATTATAATTGAGGGAAATTCTTTTAAAAACCATCCGAGACCAACACGGTCGCAGGACACCCTCAGCCTCCTCTGGGGAAACCCGGCAAAGGAAGGTGGTTAGTCACGATCGCTGAAGGCTACGGCAAGGCTAGTGGCAAGACAGTGGACTCCACCTAGAACGCGGATCCGTACGGTGTCTATGGCATCAAACGAAGCGCTAGGTGGGGAACGGGAAGCTCTGGGTGGGGACTCGTCACCCCTGCTTATAGAGTGGGCCGTAGCAGATTATGATTAGCGTCATAGTTTGGCTCGAGAGGACAAAATCCCCTGTCGGTCTGCTTATCTGAAATGATGAGTTAGGCTTATGTTGTTTCCTGGGAACACGGGTAGGGTGGACCTCGCAAGAGAATCCTTTGTCCTGGGAAAAGTACGATAAATAAAGAGACGATGTACGCGCCTGTTGAAGAAGGAGGCCGTAACCTCCTGGACATCCTGGCGAGGAACGAAGCAATAACACTGATGTGGCTGCAGTCGTATCTGGACTTCAGCCCGTCGAGACCGACATGGGCCGAGGCCGCAGACGCTCTAATGATCCACCACATAAGAGCTGAAGACAGGACGATAGAGGATGATTACCTGCTGAACGTCTTCCTGCAGTCGTGGAAGACGTGTAAGTCCAGGCTGCCGGAGGACCTGATAGAAATGATGAGAGTCGCGTCGAAGTATGAGGCACGTCTAGACGCGATCGCGCTGCCAAGGAGTATGCTCGCGGAGATGCCGTTCTGGTTCCACATCAAGTCCAAGGCGACAAAATCAAAGTTCACGTCACCCGGAGCGAAGTGCCTGAAGAATAACCATGGCGTGGAAACAGTTGGGGACGCCGAGATAATGGCGACGATGACGAACCCAAAAAATCATAAAAGAACCAAGGGTTGTAAATGCAACGTCTGTGAAAAGATGAGGGAGGAACACGGCTGTGAAAACCCCCACCGGTGCTTTGAGAAGGCACGGGAACTGTTAAACGCCCTCCCAGCGAAATGGAATCCACTAACAAAAGTGATGCCGGAAGACCTAGAAAAAGAGGTTGCCGAGGAGACAATCGAGGGAGAAGGGTATGTTAAGAAGTTTAACCCGAAAGTGACCTTGCAAGGAACGTTGGCAGATGCGTTCCGGGTCTTTCCAAAGAAAGCGCTGTCAGAGATGCTCCCCGCCAAAAAGCCAGCGCGACGGGAAAACATTGCAGAAGTCGTTGTGTACACGGACGGCTCAGCAATAAATGTGGGAACAAAACAAGCGAAGGCCGGCGCAGGAATATACTTTGGGAAAAGAGATCGAAGAAATAAGTCAATAAGAGTGCCTAAAAAGTACAAGCAGACAAACCAGGTGGCTGAGCTCCTGGGAGCGAAGGAAGCAATCGACGCAGTGCCCCTCGACGTCGACATGAGAATTAAGACGGACTCGATGTACGTGATCAAGTCGGCCACAGAATATAAGCAGGCTATCGAAGACGACGGTTTCAGACTGGTGGAGAACGGAAAGTTGATTGAACTGGTGGTGTCGAAGTTACGGCAGAGATCGGGAGACACGTACTTTGAGTGGGTCAAGGGGCACTCTGGAGTCGAAGGAAACGAGGAGGCAGACAAGCTTGCGGCAGCGGCATGCGGAAAAACTCCTCAGACTTTGCAAAAGGCGATTGTCCCCAAGGGCACGGTAGAGGATGGTGTTAAGTTGAGCAAGTTGACACAAGCAAAAGCCTACAAGGTGATCAGGAAGATCAAAATGGAGGAAGAAAAGTGTGCAGAGAAACTCGAGCGGAGGAGAACGAAAGCAAACCTGGAAGTCGCGATTGCAGAAGCAAGCGAGCATATGGGAAAAGAAATCACAGAAGACAGGATATGGAAGTCGTTCCGGAATAAAGACATATCGAGAAGCGCACGATATTTCCTGTGGATGGTTGTGCACGGGGGATACAAGGTCGGCGAGTATTGGAAAATATGCGGCGGGCTTGAAGACCGCGCTATATGTGCACACTGCGGTGTCGAGGAGGACATGGAACACATTCTTACGAAATGCACGGTTCCGGGGCAGGAAGAAGTATGGCGACTAACGTCTGAGACGTGGAAGATGAAGACGGGTGAAGACCTGAATATTTCGTATGGAGCTGTCATGGCGTGTGGTGCGGTGACTATAGGCGATCCGAAGAAAGGCCGAGGAAAGTCTAGGCTACGCAGGATTCTGATATCCGAAGCTGCGCATCTAATCTGGAAGATCAGGAACAGCCGCGTGGTCGATGAGAAGCCGCCGGCGACAATTAGAGAAATACGGGCTCGGTGGAGAGTAGTGATCAACAGTCGCATTGAAATGGACCGGATCCTGACTAACAAGAAAAAATACGGTACAAAAGCGCTAAAGGAGAACCTAGTCCTCAAAACTTGGAGTGGAACTCTAGCAAGCGAGAGCAGGCTCCCCGGGAATTGGATTGGGGAGAAGGGGGTTTTAGTGGGTGTCGCATAGTGAAGCGCGAAGCCACGCAGGTGATCTTCGGAGAATCTGACGTGAGCTCAAGCACATTTAGTCCCACACAAAGACCAAGACAAGGTGTCAGTGCTAAGCATTTCCTCCTTGAGGCCTGCCGGCGTGTGTTTAAACTCCTCGCTTTTCATAACGGGTAAAGATTGTTTAACTAATGTTCTATGATCGATGCCACTTAAACGTTCCTCAAAAAAAAAAAAAANNAAAAAAAAAAAAAAAAAGCAAGGACTCTCCCCCCCCATAGGAAAAGGAAAGGCGAGATGCCGAAAGGTCTGCTGACCCAAAACTCAATGGCGAACAGGTCTGCTGACCCTCGGTGAGTGACATGCCGGAGAAGTGAGACATCTCAGGTCGATCCAGGCCAAGTTTGGTAAACACAGAATGCGGAAACGATGCGAGCGAGCGATGGCGGCGAAGCCATCGCTCGGCGAGCATCGTTGTAGCTTTCATACAATCAACATTCAGTCTCTAGGCCTCTCAGTATGTTTCCTCTTTTCCCAGCAGATATCTGACAACCATACCACACGCATGCTCGAATACATATTTCCTCACTTCAATTTCACAACATAGCTGCAGTTTGGCGCCTGTAAAGTGCTTACACATGTTGAACTTGTGCTTCTAGTAGTACAACTTCATGGCTTGACTGAGCGTAAACGCTGTCCGAGACGCATTCAGTAAAACCAAGTGGAAATGATGCGAGCGGGCGATGGCGGCGAAGCCGCCATCGGCCGCGAGCATTGTTGTAGCTTTAAGAACATATGTACTGGGATGATGGTGTGCAATTGAAACAGCAGCGTTCAGAACATTCTGGCTGACGGTACGACCACTGCCAGGGCATAAGCTTCAATACGCAAGGATATGCCCCCCAGGGCCACTACTGTACTATTACGATCATAGGTTCGGTCGAAGGCAAATTTTTGATCAAAATTTAATTGAAAAAAATCAGATTAATCAAAAGAAAATTATTGGCGCAGGCCATTTTTTTCAGTCGTGACCTGTGACCGAACCTATGATCGTAATAGTACAGTAGTAGCGATCATGGTCGTAGAGGTCAAGGTATCCGGCCCGAAATCCGATAGTTGACTCCTACTTCCATGACCCTCTCTTGCAGACCAGGGGCCCCTGGAGGGCACAGTCCTTGCGCATGGTCTACAGCGACGTAGAATTCATTCTAAGTTCATCAATTATGTTACAGCTACAAGAAGGTTCTGAGTCGCTGCCTGTTTCCATACTGCTGACTGTCCCAATGCACATCTTTTTCCTAAAGCTACAGAACACGTCTGGGATAAGATTTTCACTCAGTCAAGCACCCTAACTTCACCTTGACTCTACTGAGTTCCAACATGAACATCTACTGGAAGCCCGAGTTCATGTGCCAGGCCCAACGTTGATTTAATGAAAGCTACAACGATGCTCGCCGAGCGATGGCCGGATCGCTTCGCTTCGCCGCCATCGCTCGCTCGCATCGTTTCCGCTTTCTGTGTTTACCAAAGTTGACGAGGCGGGTACACCGTAAATCGACTTGAACGTCTGAGACCACTTGTTCGGTATTTAGACCACTTGCATCAGGAATTGCCCCACTGGCAAATAACAGCAAAAATCATCGGAAAAGGTGGAATAACTATGAAATACTGGAATTAAGGTGTTTAAGCAGATTTGTTGAATTTGTAAATCTTCGGTATCCCCCCTATTGCTCAAAGTTGATTTAAGCTTCCAAAAGCTGTGATCAGAGGTCTTCCCTGCAGGATTTACCATGCCATTTTACTTGTTTCCACTGCCAGAGCACACCAATGAAGAGCAAAGAACATCATATTATGAGGAACTACAGACATGAAGGCTACAATACAGAACAGGCATGACACTACAGACACTACATATCAAACAAAGTTATAAGAATCAACCGCACTCGACGACTCGGCAACACTGAAAGAAGATGGTCAGCACAGTCGGAGACGAGGTAGCAGGAGTTCACATACGAGAGTCTTCTAGCGCCTCGTACCGAGCGTTGTTATCACTCTTGATGTCGTGGCCGTTGCCAACATACCGGTGCTGTGGATGTCATAGCTGCAAAAAAGGTTAGCATCCAACAAACGGCATATCCCACGCCAATCACTCCCGTTCAAGCATGGTCATCGGCGTGGTCACGATTGCAAGCGCACCAAGAGCAACTGCGGGCTATGACTAACGGAGAAGAGGATTATGGGCGGGGCCTTGGGTCGGCCGGTTCGAAAAGTCTTTGGCGATATTGCGGGTGGTACTTGTCCTGCGGATGGTTGGAGCGCATTATGCATGAGGAGAGCGGAAACATACCTTTGCTATTGACTAACGGACGCCTCGTGCAAATGTTGGAGGTCCCAAGCGAGATTTGACTCGTTGAAGAGTTTGTCTTGTGGCGTGTGACAGGCGTCCGTTGGAAAGCGGCTGGGGGAATATATGAGCACAATGTCATCCTTCTACGGGTGCTGTATGACGAACCTTGGTCACGCACCGAGGACAACTGTCGGGGGAAATAGTTCGTCTACGAAACCATTAGGTTCATTATATAGACAGACGACAAGGATACGAACAATTTGCGAGGTCAATGAGGCTTGATAGCGGTGACAGGCTAGTAAGGGAGGGAACCAACGGAAGTCGTCCGCGGGTGCCATATGCTGGGCTAGAGGTCGGCACATGAGTCGAGGGGAACGTGGCCGAAACATGCTCTGGAGAGATGGTGAGCTCTAGAGCAAGGCACGAGTGGTAAGTACTTACGGGTACTTACAAATATTGATGTCACCCGGGTGGTTCCGCACCCGGCACCTGCCCACCCGGCACTTGCTAACACCCGGGTGGTGCACGGGTGGCAAGTACGGGGTTAGCGAGGCAAGTATTTGGTGCAAGTACTTGCCTAATACTTGCCTGAATGCTAATATATACTGTACTATTACGATCATAGGTTCGGTCGAAGGCAAATTTTTGGTCAAAATTTAATCAAAAAAAATCAGATTAATCAAAAGAAAATTATTGGTGTAGGCCGTTTTTTTCAGCTGTGACCTGTGACCGAACCTATGATCGTAATAGTACAGTATTTTTGAAGATTTCTCATAATTTATTTGAGCCCAAATGAGCCCAACGTCGTCGAGAAACGACATCCGCGAGAATTTCTTGTCCGGCCCGAGATCGCCGATGACACCGGCAGTTACCGGATAAGGATTGATCGTGTCCGATCTTTCCTCTTACCCTCTTACCATCACAGCACGACGTCCACGTCG